>JAULBS010073862.1:0-20785 GCA_032355785.1 Symmetromphalus regularis | reverse complement strand
TTTCATATCATATCCAAAGCAAAAGGGTTACATGTATGTACTTATTGTTTTGTATTAATATATCTGATTTTAATTATGTATTTTGTTGATAAATTGTTTAATTTTGTTTTGTACATCTTCTGATAACCCCATCTTGTCACTGTAAATAATGATCTATCAAAAGGAAAACCAAATAACTGGTAGCCTTCTTTGCTAAGGTAATTGGGTAGCTGTATGACATTTGGTCAGTCTGTTACATTTACATTCAGTCATCCTCAATCATTTCTATTTGCACTATTAAACACCACATTCGGAAAACCGTGGCCGATTTCGTTGTATCGGTATAATTTGTATAATAGCCAAGTTGTTCTGAGTTATTAATAATGGAAGTTATACAACGTCAAACTAAGTTTTCCGATGTATATGGAATTTTTTTTAATTAAACCACATGGCTGGATCGATGGTTTTAACATGTGTGATCATTCATTCACCTAAGTGCTTTCAGGCATGCAATTTATTACATGCCTAAGCATTTTCAGGCATGAGATCTATCACATGGCTGGATTTTTCAAACACTAAGGTCTGAGACAGATAAATATTTTCTATAAGTTTTACTAACTCATAGTAAAAATTGTGAGCAAACAAAAGATATAAGACGTACCCTCAGTTTTCAAAACAGCCATTCCTTTGTTCACCAGCATCTGGCCAACATTAGTTTCTTTTTCCATCAAAGTTATTTGGCAACATCCATCAACTACCTCTTCAACTTTCAACAACAGCAGTTTACCCATGAATTTTTGTAGCAAACTGGTGGCTTCTTCACTCCAAGAATTCGCTTTGGGCTGTAATCCTAAAATAATTTATTTTTAGAAAATAATAAAATTAAATAAATTCCATGAATATAACTTGAAACTTAACTGTTGTTAAGAGTAATACCATTATGTTTATCTACTAAAACAATAATATGAATGTTAAAATACATTATTTTTAATTACATGTAAAAGTGATTGACAGTTTCTGTTAGAAAAAGTATGATTTAAATAATCTTTACCATGCAATGAGCACTTGAAGGCAAGCGAAGGAATTTCTGTGAACTCTTTGACCATTGGTCTAATGTCTACCAGAGTGACAGACTCAACATTGCCATAATCCACATACTGCAGTTCAAACTTTCCCCTGGGAAGCTTTTTCTCTATTCTTGCACGGTAAAACACATTAACTGGAAAGTGAAAAATAAACACTGCAGTAATGACGTATATTAAAAGTATAATGAAACATCATTTTCAATTAAGATGAATATTATAAACAAATCGACCCAAAATATGTAATAAATCTTTAACTCGCGTAACTGTCTGAGAATATGAGAAAAAAAATTAATAACTAAGAAACGTCCGGTTTTCTCTGTTAAAAAATGTGCTCCAAACTAATTTGGCGTGACATGGTCAGATATCAGTGTAGTCAATTATCAACAATTTTTTTTTTTTCTAAAGTGATGCTGGAAAATCGGTCTAATTAATAAACTGCACTATTTGGTGATGAGTAATAATGTTTTGGGAGAAAATTGGAAATTCCATTTTAAATAGGTTTTTCTGCAATTCAGTCTGTGTTTATGTTATTGTGGACTTAGAATTTTTTTTTTTTTTTTGCAGACGCTTTAATAAGAATACACAATTATTGTGCACTTATACATGGATGCAATAATTTTATGATTTACAGTATTTCAACACTTAAAGCAAAAACAAAGTGTTTTATTTAAAGTGGCACCGTAATAAAAAAAATATCAATGTATTGCTATTACATCAAATAATATCCAGTTGGCATACTGTTTTAATCAGCAGGTCCAGTATTTTAGACAGATAAAGAATATAAACAAAAATGAGTGACATAATTTAATCATTCTGAACTCAAATGTTTTAATATTGACATTTATCCTCAAACAGCATTTTACAATCATGTTCATTATTCTTTGGTGTTCAAGGTCAGTAATTAATATTAGAATTGACAATAATATGATTGAAATATGCATATATATGTAAAGTAATTGATGTTATAAATGTATACTGTAATATTTAGTTTTCAAATTTAACGGAACAGGGCAAATGATGACATTTTAACAATACAGCCAAAACCTTGGCACCAAACGAAACATGCATTTCACAAAATATTGAATTTACACACACAAAGGAAAATCAAAAACATAATACTCACAGAATTTACCGAAGCAGAAATCACCCTCTTGAGGATTAAATCCATCCATTGAAATTGTTTTCTGACAGTAATCTGTCATGGATGATGTTATCTTTGAAAGCTCTTGAACTGAAATACAAATAAAACCTTTTAAGTTAATTATAGAAAAATTATGGGCTGCTTATATTTAATTATATGTCTTAAAGTACACTTTGTCAATCAAACAGATTACCACGTAAATAAATTTCTTGCTCTTTCAAAAGACTACAAGATAAAATATTTTTCTAATAAATTTGAAGTTTACTACATAAATTGCTAATTCTCTCTGAAAAGATTACCATGAAATATTTTTCTTACCATCAAAAGTTTATCACACATTAAATAATCTCAAAAGATTATAAGATCATTCTTTTTCTATAACCCTCAAAAGATTACTAGATAAATCAATCTTACTATCTCCAGTGATTACAATATAAATGAAACTCTTACACTCTCTCAACAGGTTGCAACAGAAGTTTCCTGGATCAGTTACAAAAGAGATAGCTGATGGCTGAAACTCGTGCAGCACAGGCTTAACAGGAGAAATAGACAGTGCTGGTTGTAGAACCGTGGTGAACATTTCATGTTTCAATGGTTCCTTGGATTCAGCAACTTTTGGTGGAATTCTGAATTTGTCATTCAAACACTGCCCATCTGACAAGAAAATCTCCACCTCATACACTGCATTCTCAAAAGATAATGTCTTGAAAGTATTTGAACAATTTAGCACCTGAGTGGCGAATCTCTGTATGTCTACATCAGATGTTTTCACATCTCCCGCAAGTTTACCTTTCACAGACTGAATTGGTGTTGCGAGAAATGATTTATCTATAACCTTGATCAACGACTTGGCTACTTTATCCTTATTTCCAAAGTCCAAAAACTGTACTACACAGTGGTCATCCTCTATCTGTTTGACTTCACAACGATACCACATACCATCAACATACTTGGCACAGACTAGCTCACCGAGGCAAGGACCTGGATGATCTTCTGCAGATTCCACATAGGCAGCAATGTCAAGCATCAACTGCTTCACAACTTGAACAGCTGACTCTGATGCAAGCTGAATGCTGAAGCTGTTGAAAGCAACAATATCCACTATAGTAGCTTCTACTAATGAACCATCAAGAGGAAGAGTTATTGATTGCAAAGCATCTGCCATGATAGCAAAGTCAGTTACTGATGCTGGACTGTGTGGTGCCAATGCTGGGCTGTGTGGTGCTGATGCTTGTTTTGCTGGACTTAGTGGGGCTGGCTTGCTTGCTGAAAACAAGTCTGATAGTGACTGTGATGATTCATTGAAGATGTCTAGACCAACATGTCCAGCTGATTTAACTTTGACAACACATGATCGATGAGCCATTTGTGTAGCAAAACCAATCTGCTTTTTGAACTCTACAATATTTTCCTCAGTCCACTGCTTTGGAGGATGGTCAACAAAGAGAAAACATTCAATGGCTTGACCAGGGAGACTGGCAAATTTACGGTGTAGCTGAGTGATTCGAGAAAACTCTAACTGCTCAATGTTACCATAGTCAATGTATCTGATCTTGGCTGTTTTATCAATAACATCCATAACTTCAGCTCGTGTCCAACATGCAGTATTTCCTTCAATGTAATAACCAAAAACTATTTCCCCTTTCTCAGGTCTGGAAATAATAAGAAAAACAATTTTACTAAAAAATAACCTAAAAAATAATCCATTTTTGACTTAAACTTAAAAAGAATTAAACTGTGCAGTTTTAATTTCCATTATTACAGGGTTCATTCAAAACGTAACTGACAGAAGAGCAAGTCAGATATTCTGAGAAAAGTAAAGATAGTTTCATGTAATTTCTACAGATCTATAAAACTGAGAGTTTATACATTTACAGAGAAATTAATTCTATGACAATATGGATAAATACTGTATTTTATATTTTTCAAGAGATTCAACATACTTATTTAGGTCATAAATTGCAACCTCAATTTAAATTATTACTAAATTAAATGTCATTTTTTAAAATATCTAAATTTAAAAAAAAAAAGATTCTTGTTTTAAGACATTCCATGAAATATAACAATCTTCCAGGACATTACAGTATCAATTTTTCACTCAGTATATATACATGAATATTTCCAATGGATGTGTAAAACCTGTAAATACCATTTACAACTATTAACTATACAGATATTATTTCATCCCACTCACTTGTATGATGTTGGGGGTTTACAAGCTGTCATGTCTTCTTCAATATCTTTCAACATCTGCTGGAATTTCTGCAGTCTGACTTCTTCCAGTATCTGAGCTGTAAAGTCAGCTGGGGACTTGCAGTCAATAAAGTACAAATTCAGATCCTCTCCAATGTGTAGTTCATCAACAATTGACTTCATCTCACTCGCCATCACCTTGGTTCTGTAAGAAAATATATAAACATTCACAAAAAATGTTAGATAAAGGATCAGAATATAGCATTAAAGTAGAGCATCTGCTTAAGATGGATTGTTTGTCGGATAAAATCTTTTCAGTGGATCCACTGGGCTATTTTTGTTCCATACAAAAGATCCGTTGATGCGAATCAGAACGAGTAGTCTGTGACAATAATATATTTCCTCTGAAGACAATGATGTGCATGTTTCCTCTGAAGTCCTGAGTTATAAATATCATAAGTTTAGTTTGACACTTAATAGCTACTGATCAACAAACAATCATTTCCATTCATTAACAAATAATTAATTCAATGTAAGGCCATTTTTACTTAATTTACAGATTTTGTTCAATGAAAATTTTAGCTGTAAGTTAAATTAACCAACAAATATATATATTTTTAAATTATGATTAGCATAACATGGATTTAAACAACATTAATAAAATTCAAGAAAACCTCAATGTAACCAATTCAATTTTTAAATATTTATAGAACTGTCTAGTCCAAATAGTATAATCATAGCCCCTCCCTCACCCCCATTAATATCAAAATGTTGTTGTACTTACCAAAAAAATAATTCAAATATACATGTACTAATGCTGTTACTTGTCTCTTTTTGTCAACAGAGCTTCTGATAGAGAAATGTGGGAAACAAAATAAAGAACTTTTCACAGACACCTTGTCGGCACTCCATTCATTTGTACTAAGACCAATGGGTCTATCCACTAGACAGCTTCATGAAAAGCTTAATATTCTCAATCAAAGTTGCAAGTTGGATTTTGGCACATAGAAGGGTTCCAGGCAATGAAAAAATATTGGATAGTTTTTTTTGGTGTGATTTTAATATTCACCAAATAAATATATATATATATATAAAAAACAACAAAAAACCCAACAACATACACATAAAAGAACTTGTTTCTATTTAATGAGCCCGGGTGGGATGCAAAACGAAAAAGAGGCACATTAATTAGAGTACAAGACAAAATTTTATAATATGTATCAAAAAAATGCTCTGCCGCCCAGTGGGAACATTTTATAAGTACACTGGCAGGAAACGGATCTTTTCACAGGGGATTTAGTAAACAGTTACACAGGGCAAAAATGGCGTCTTGTTCAAAAACATCACAGGCCGAATTTAAGTAGTCTGTTTTTTCTCTTACACGCCTATAAAAGTGTTAACTGCATGCATTTAAAGAAAGGTCGGTAATTGAAAGGGCATTTGGAATATAGAAACGTTTTCCATGTCTTGAATTTGGCACTTGGCTGATGTACTTATGGATTATATGTTATTCATTACATATCGGCAGTCAGGTACAATCCAGTTTTACTATTTTAAAGGCACCATTTCTCGTGAAAATGGGGCTGGAGCGGCCCCTATATTAGGGAGGGCAGTATAAATAGAAACAATACAGTATTTAAAATATACTCACTGGGTTACAACTGGTACAGCTATTTTAGCACTGATTAATCTCTGGATAACATTGCCACCTACAAAATTACAAATAGGTAAACAATAAAACAACCATGTTCATAATAAAACCTAAATATTAAAAAAACATGCTACAAAAAAATGTGGAAATGATTTTCATTCATGTAAAAATCATGCAATTCTTGTTTTGCATAAATAAATGACCTATTTTTTACTCTATGGTGAAATGTTAACATTTAACAGCAGGGGTTGAAAAATAAAATTGCCCGATGCCTGAGGCAAGTGGAATTTGACAGTTGGGCAACTGATCTGCAAGATCTAACTTTTAAGTTATTGAATTCTCGATACAATGACAACATTTCTTATTTGCAAAACAAAATGACTTTCAAATGTGCAGTGTTTTAACAATATTATTTGACAACATTTCTTATTTGCAAAACAAAATGACTTTCAAATGCAATCAAATGTTATTATCACATTTTTGCCGTTCACATTAGTTATTTCCGTCTATATAAGTCAGTCGCAACGTTTTGGCCATTTCTGTTATGATAAGTGCTTTCGTTAACAGGCATGTTTAGGAGGGTGACTCGCTAGACCGGTTTTTTTTTTTATGTGTTACGCCAAATAAAGATGATAGTAACCAGTCAAATAGTTCGCTTTGCGAATGTTCATGGTTTCTCCGACGATTACGGAAATCGCCGATAATTAGAGTTATCTACCCTAATTCTCAATGGATGTGGGACGATATTATCAGATGCAGGCCTACTCGAGAAGTGATTTGGAAGCGCTGTGCAGTGTTTTAAATGCTTTTGATGTTAAACTAGCTATGATGTTGTATTTCTTGAATACAGTTGCAATAAATGAAAGTTGTTTTAATTTATTTTCAATAGCTGTAGTTCACCTACTGTACATAAATGTTTTGCTCTGTTACAGCGTTAGGACTGTCAATTAATGTAGATGTTTATCTTTATATTGAATTGAATAGTGGTTTAACGAACCTCAGCACAAAAATAAACATCGGCTATTGGAGGTTAATGCATGTTTAAATTAAAAACATTATTCTAAATCACTGTATAGAGGTGATTTATAATATGGTAAACTGTATACAATGTTTACCTTTGTGAAAACATTTTTTGTGTTAATCATTTAAGAAATTCACTACAATATGTTAAGACTCTGGTGTGTCTGTTGCAGCTGGATCCCCCCCTTTGATTGATTCATTAACATCCTTTAATCAAAATCAGCAAGTGTAATAGTTTAATACATTTACTGGTGCAGTATTATTAGCATATGATATATTGTGTATGACATATTAAACATGTAACATATTTTAGTGTATTTGTTTAGTGTATTTTGGATGGGCAAGTGAAAAAAATATTGTGTGCAAGTAAAAAAGTGAATCTCACATGCCCATGGGCAAGTGTGATTTAAAATAAGTTTTCAACCCCTGAACAGGATACACAAACTGAAATTGGTTAATATGTAAATTTTAAATTCTCAGTAGCATTAAATATTAGCAATAAGTATCAAATATATTCAGAAAATATATTCTTTTTCCACACAGTCATGTTGTAAATATAGTATAAACTAACAAATTCATTATTGGATTATGAGAAAACAAAAATAGATATTAGTTCAAACTACATACTATTAGAAAAACTTACCAGTGTTGGTCTCAAACAGGTTGACCAAGTAAAGATCACCATGCTTTTCAATTGCCTCCATTTCATAATCTGTATCGGTACGGACAATGGAAGATGTCAAGGTCTTGGCTTTATCATTCCAGACTGTTCCAGTCGAAGGCACAATGCCAGCTATACAACAACGAACAGCCTGCAACAAACAAAATACAATTCGATTGAGACCGTCAACTCGGTTATACTGAATCAATCAAAGGATTGTAAACAACACCACACCACATTAAGTGTCAAACATTAGGTACTGGTCACACATGGTTCACGGATGAAACCAGCTACCACCACATACACTACAGTAACTGTTTCTGATTAGCAGCACAAAGCCTTTCATATGCATCCTTCCCAGACAGAATGGCACACATATCGTTTGTTACACCAGTTATGGACCACTGCTTGGAACAAGAAATCAAAGTGGGATGTAGCTCAAATGGTAGTGTGTCCACCTGTGAACCAACCCCCCCTCCACCCCAGTTGCTTGTTGGATCTATCTTTTTCAGTGGAACCATTTGCAGTTTGGGCTATTTTCCGTTCCAACCAGTGGTCCGCAACTGTAGGGTTTCTAGAATACGACAGCTCAAAGCCTGTGGCTAGTAGTTTTTCCGGTCAAGCTACCAAATAATTACTTTAGCCTGATTTTAATTAATTTAACTGCCATTGCTTTCAAAACAATGACTAATTATACCATTTGTAATATTTACCAATTAAAAAATATTAGATATTTCTAATGTTTTTTTTAAATACTATGACAAAATTTAAAATTAATCCTGAATTCAGATCACATAGGCCCAAAAATCAACAAAAACGTACAATGTGCTAAGTACATTTTCATACGACATTGTTCAACTGGTTTCAATTATAGCAAAACAAATACAAAAATACCTGTGGTGTTGGAGTCAGCATATCTTTTGGCAAAGGTTGCAAATTGCTGATTGACGCAGTGCACAATGTTCCAAAATCCAAGTATCGAATTTGAACCATATCAGAAGACTTCAAGGCTACAACTGATGATCTATACCATTTTTCACCAGCTGCTTTGGAAAGACACAAATCACCAACCTGTGGACATTCTTTAAAAGTTCCAGTTGTTTCAAAGTTCTATAAAATAAAAAAGTATTATTTAGTGTTGTTAGGTCAATTAAAACTAAGCCAAACTGTCTAAATATCTGCAGATGACCATGATATAACATTGTAAAATATACTTTTTAATTATCAGTGTTAAAAGACATCTCAAACTGATGATGGGCTAACAATGAAATACAACAGTGACTGTGTTAATGTTAGCCCATTTCTGTCTGATATAATTCTGAAATGCTTACATGGGCAGTAGAGAAAACACATTCTATAAAATCTGAACTTTTATTATAGTCTTGTTTTGTGTGTTATGCCTGACAACCTAAAAAAGTTGACAGGAAAGTGAACACAAATTATTCTTGCACTTATAAAATTCCATAGTAAACACAGACAGTAAACATGGAGATATTAGTGCAAATAAAAATATACACAAAAATGTTTAAAAAGAGGCTAATGTTTTGATATATGGTATTTAATTACAAGACTAAGTTCACATAAAAACTCAAGTAAACATTAATGTAAAAAATTAATTTACTGGGATAAGTCTCGTTGATTTTCTGATTTAAAACATTATCAGACACCAAAGCTTTAGAAAGATGGAGTAGTCATACAATTCTTTAATAAATGTATTTTATTGGCATGTTTATTTTATTTAACATTAGATTCTAATCAAGGACATACAATTTTCTTGTACTCTGTTGGACCTTAATGAATTATATCAAACATTTAAGGTTAACATTAATTAAGTTTTGACATCAGAAAAACTCAAATAGTATTTCAAAACAGCTTTAGATTGCACCAATTCGTGACAGTATAAGTTGTGCCCAAAATACAGCCACTCAAATTAGGGCACCTGATTTATTATTATTATAAAAAAACTAATTTAAAAAAAGAAGAAAAAACCCAAACAAAACACACCCTGATCATATGTTAATCAGTATACTTAATTATAATAGAAACATCAATTAGAGTACAGCTTTAGTCGAACAATGACATTACCAATCAGTATATAAACTTCACTGGTTCCCGTGTATTGGTGCCAAACAATCACTAAGAAACGAATTACTTTGCGGCACTTCAAAATGAAACCAGTTAACTAAGTTAGTAGCCACTGCCCGCAAATACCCACATTCTTCCCAAAATTAATGCAAACAAAAGCCCTGCATAAAAATACTTGCCAGAACAGGTTTATGATGAGGGGTAAATGCAGGAATTATGGAATGGTGGTCCAAAGATATTTTTATAATGTTTAATATTAGTAAGTGTTGTATGTTCCACTGTTAGTTATGACCAAATCATAATGGAAAATAAAATCTATTACCGAAGGGGCTTGGGAATCTAGCTATGATGACATACACTATCTTAACACAGTGATGTTACTATTTGCTGTTATCATTATATGTTCACCAAATAAAACATTACGATAAATAATATACTGTTAATAACAAAGCAACAAATGCTAAATAAATTAATATAAACAAGTAAATTTATAAAATTAGGTTTATGTGAAAATATAAACAAATTAACAGATATATTTAGGCTATTCGACAATGATATATTACAATAAATACCAAAATAAGAAATAAATCTACATATGAAAGTTACTGATGTCAACAATGGATTAAAAATTCAATAAAATCTGAACTTCCAACATATACAGTCTGTTTTGTGTGTTATGCCCGACAACCTAATGAAGCTGACAGGAAAGTGAACACAAATTATTCTTGCACTTACAAATCCCACAGTGACACACAGGTGCAAAAATGGATTACTAGTGCATACAATAATAAAAACAGAGTGAAATTTAACAAATAATTAACATAGATGATTCTTTTGCACATTGTTTAATCAGGGTCTATTAGATGTCCAAGCATATGGCATGGTATCAAATTAGCTACTTTTTTAAAAAATGAATGGAGAGGGATTGTTAAATAAATTTTAAGTCAGTTTACATATGATTTGCTTGAAATGCAGTTTTTTTTAAATATTTGAAACTCTGTAGTGAATGCTATCTAGTCAATAGAATGCACAGGGTCATTCGGTGTCAAATCAACTGAAAATCTGCTTATAACTTTCAGATATTTGTAAAATTTTGGGAAATGATTGGGACATACAAGTAACGGCTAGAACTCAAATATTTCTGCTCATGGCCTCTTAATTAATGAGATACATGCTAATGAACTTTTGGCTAATTAGCACTACTTTGCCAAATCAAATGATTGTATTTTTCTAAGTATTGCACCTACAGAGATGGTTCTTGTTTCATTCTGAAGATCTTTCATAGCTCTATAACCTTTCTTTTTAAATCAACCAGAAAAAAAGTTATCACAAGTTAAACATTTCAAATATAAATAAAAAAAATATATATAAATAACCAAAAGTGTCAAATGCATGTTATCTACAAGATTCACAGAAGAAACGCCTTATAAGCTACTCTTTCTTAGTACAAAGGTCTTTTATATGCAGATTCCTAGACAGCACATACCACAAACTTTGTTGGAACAAGAAATTGCCGAATGGATCTACTGAAGAGGAATAATCTAAGACCCTTCACACCTTCAATCAGATGCTCTATCCCTACCCCACGTCCAACGCCTCTGCTCACAATTGAAGTACAAAGAAATGAATAATTCATAGCATCTTACCCACATTTGTTTGGCTATACTATTAAGCAAAAGTTGAAGCTCCTCAGATACAACCTGTATCCACACTTCAGAAGGACTGTCAACGTGAGACACCCAAACCTGAAAAACAAAATTATTTCTCAAAATGGAAAACAAATGTTTAATAACACCCCATTTAGCAGCTACTAGGTGTCAAACATACAGTATTTACAACACTGTCTACAGAAAAATCTTGCTACAGCAACATAAGCTACTCTTTTTTTCATTAACCACAAGGAATCTTTTATATAATAATATACTCTTTCCCATTGTGGCTGATATAACAAACATAGACCACTATTGGAAAAGCAAACAGCAAAATATGTCCACATGGAATCCAGCACCTCTCAGCTGCCATATACTTAAAGTTTAATATACCTATTTAAAAATCTCAATGACCCAAATATTTTTTACAGAAACTGCTGATAAAATAACCTGAGAAAATAACTAAACACACCTTTTTTCGAGTATTAATTGGCAATATTGAATTTCCAATATCTTCCTCTTTGAATCTTTTTGACTTGATTGGTGTAAACTTTTCAACCTTATTGGTAACTTCTTGTGACTGTTTGTGGTCCAGCTTCATCTTTGAAGTTGGAGAGGTTTTTAAAATGGGCCTGCTCACATTTTTCTAACAAAAAGAAAATGAAATATTACTCAATAAATTTAGAGATTCTGTTTAAAATATATATGTATATATATTATATATATATATTTTTTCAACCCTTTAAATTTAAACATTTTGCTATGAGAATTTCAATAAATGTAGCTTACTACATATGCAACTATTTTATATCAGCTTTTATGTAGACTGTGCCAAATTCTAATGGTCTTTTCTAAACCTTTCATCAAAATTTTATTCAGTATCTATATTCCCAAAGGTATTTAAACTTTTTGGAACAGATGTTTAAAAATGACATATATTTTAAACATTTGTTTGAGAAACATTGGTATATAAACATAATCAGTGCATTCTTATTCTGTGAGAGCAATGTGTTTGTTCAGACATGTAGAGAACAGTGAATCTCAACTAGGTTTTAACAAGATGCAATGCTCACTCACAGCATCAGAAGTAACAGTGTCGGAAATGGCCGGGAGCTCGCGAGCCTGGGTCCACCTGAAAAGGGATTGGGCTACAAACTTTTCAAAGTTGGTAGCCTGTGTGTGCACCATGTCTGGATAGGCTACGGTAATATAATAATCAAATACCTTCCAACGACAAGCTATTTATCCGTGTGGGGAACTGATTCACATCATTCTTTATTACTTTGGCGAGCAGGTGAGTGCAATTCCTCAGGCCTGCTCATGGACTATGGTGCATTGAAGGGATTAAAGCCAGCCAGATGATATTTTATGTTTCATGGTGCTACAAACTTTAACACCATTACAACGTATGTTCATGCCATAATTCAGTAAAACAGAGGAAATTAAGTGACTTGTTTTTAGCAAGTAAGATACATCTAATTTTGAAATAAATATACCTGTTTTTTTTTATATTTATACTTTTTTTTACAATTCATTGTTTTATCGTAAAGCATTTTTTTTCATGTTTTTAATGCGATTGTTTGTTAACAGAGTTATGTCCACTGATTTTGTTACAACTCTGAATTTTAGCATTGCCTAGTTATTCACTTATTTTTATTATGCAAGTAGGGTATGCAATTAAGTGGGCTTTACTGTACTTACAAGATAGAATGAAAAACTTCAGTCTTGGTAATTTACATATGTTGTCTAATAATCTGTCCACAAAAGCCCATTTAACTTTTACAATGTTTACTGTAAGCCAACCATGCATGCTGAATTAACTGAGGTCTGGAAATGGATTTTATAATTTTCAACAAGTCAAAACCAATTTTATTTTTACTGTCTGGTGACTCAGGAATTTTTCTTCAATAGTCTGTACTCCCAAGAAATGAACAATCTTTTAGGCTGAAGAGTAACTAAGAATATACTCAACCTGTACAGGATTACTGTTGTTCCTGTTAAGCTGTTCTCGTTTAGATCCATTTCTTTTTTTCTGTCGAGGCACTTTGCCACGTACTGATTCAGTATCCGAGGTGTCCGTCACCAGTTGATCCAAAGACCGTTGAAATTTCTATATCAATGAAAATGAAAAGTGTTTTCACAAAATTTGCTAGGTCCGCTATTTGTATTAATAGAGATAACAACAAAAATTCCATATTTGATGGATGATTATTCTCTGAAAAGCATTTTTATAACACTATTATATACAGTTTGCTACGTTTTGTCTACTTCATCATTTTCAAATTCTAGTGTATCTGATCAATTTGATTAATTTCAACAAAACTCATTTTAAATGGTTAATTGCCCATCAGAACAAATATAAACTATAGAAAATTTTCAACACCAGTAGATAAAAAACGCTCAAGTTTAACAAATGTTGATACTAAAGTGATCATTATAAATATTCACTTTAACTCTATTCTGGCAAAAATGTCAATTATGCTCTTTAAATGGTTTACTTCTCCATTTAGTAAAACTACATCATAATAAAATAAATGTCTAAAGTATCCAAAACAGAGCCAGTATAATATAGCAAACAATGTATGGTATCTAAAGCAGGCAATGCACTTTTTAGTGGAAAAAATGTGATGGATACTTACTGTAACATCTTCCTTGTCGAATGTGATGTCAAACCGTGATTCAAGTTCATCATCATTACATGACATTGAATTCATTAAGCTACAATTTAATACAACCACCATAAATATAAGAGTTTTACATAATTAAAACATTATTTCATATTATATAATACACTAATTACTTTTTATCTAACCTCCAATAAAAAAAACCCACTCTATTCAAAATTAAACTACATGTACCTCCCTGCCTCCCTAAAAACCGCAACAACAAAACAAACTTATCAACCAAACAAAGATTAAAAAAATATATATAATGATATGATTAATCTAATACACTGAACAAATAAAAATCAAAAATTAAAATACTAAACTAATTATTTTAATAGAAAGACAAATTAAATATTTTTGATAACATTTCACACAGAATTAACAGATCAACACATTCATGACAAAGACAGATTAAACTAAAACTTACTAAAGTTGCCTACAAGTTTCTTTGTGTTCAGGGTAATGTTTTTCCTGACAACTTGAGCTGCAGTAAGGAAGTTTACAACGACTGCACTTCTTAGATGCTGAAAATGCAGAAAAATAATTTTTGAAGGACAACATATCTCACATATAAATGTTGGACATATCAAATTGCAAGACAATGACCAAACACAAATCAGCACAACAATAACTGATAAAAGAAAATACAGTATAACCTCGATTTACCGCCTAGAGTGGTACCAATGTGATTTTGGCGTTATATCAAGTTGGCGGTAAAGTGAGGGTGCCAAGGATGCGCCACCAAACATTAGTGTCACGTGATCATCAGATCAGCTTTTTGTCTTGTACTGCTACTTCTCTGAACTGCAGAATCACTGCAATGACAACTAACTAACACAGTGGTGTTGTCAATTATTAGACAATAACAAAAGAAACAACTCCTGATGAGCTTAATTAAGGCCAATATACTGTCGAGCCGCTTGATTACAGCTAATTGTAGCATTGGCGATACAATCAAGGGGACTGTAACATATAAAAGGTGTTTTGTTCAAAAACATGTTTGGTGGATGGCGGATAGCGAGGGTGGCGCTAAATAGAGGGAATTAACAAAGAAAACAAATGGTACATGGAAGAAAGTTGACGATACGAGAGGTTGGCGTTAAATAGGGGGGCAATAAATCGAGGTTATACTGTATGTTAGCAGAACATTTTTAACTTCTAAACAAGCAGATGGTCAGATATTAACTGGTACAAATGTGTCTTTTTAGAAGATAAAACAGTCACAAAGTTAACTAGCTTTTTTGTGGAAATCAACATTTCTATGTAAAATCAACTTGATATACATGTAGCTGGTGTAATTCCATAAAATGAGCTAAATTAAATAATAATAAAAAAAAAAAAAACCTATAAAACCTGAACTGTTTATTGTGTTTAAATTGTATATATTAAATAATGCGAAATGAATATTTTCTTTACTGTCCAGTACAAACTGATATAGGACTTTTTGACTTGCGGAACAAAAATAATTATTTCCAGGTAAGCTTTTCTAACTTTGCTTTTTTTTTTAAATTGTAATAAATTAGGTTATTGATAAAAGGAATCAAATATCGGCAATTCAATAAATAACATCTATTCGTATAAAAAAAAGGTAAAAAAAGTAGTTTGTTTTATTTTGATTGAAATATATTTTATTGCATATAAAATACACAAAAGGATTACGAGGCCCTCTCCTATTTACATAGTATAAAAGGATGATAATAGCAGCAGTTCTGGCGACAACAATTCTTTTTTTTTTCAAATTTAACATTGAAAAATTCTAATAGAAAGGAAGGAAATGTAAGAACATGTGCTATAAATATGAGATAGATATAGATTAAGAAAAAAGAAGAAAAAAAGAAGGGACAGAACAGTAATAAAAAGTTTAATGATATATTAATATATTTATTTATGATTAATAAAAAAAAAATTCATTTAATATCTGAAGATGCCGTGTCTTAATTCGTTTGAAAGATGTTTTATTTAATGACACCTCTAGAGAATATTGATTTTTATATCCTCATCGGCTATTGGACGTCAATCATATGGTCATTCTGACATGTTTTAGATGAAACGCAATGCAGTGATCAGATTTGACCTAAAAGGTAAAAAAGTAGGTCAGCTAGCAGAGGAAAGTAGGTCAAACAGTGATGGAAAGTAAAAGACGTGCTCTGTATTTCTCTAGTGCATAGTTATAGTACCACTAAAATTAAATATGTGTTTCTTCATGTACACAGATGACATAATGACAAGATTAAACTGTTTCCACCACCTTGGAATGGAAAGGTGGCCATTTTGTTGATAGTGAGGGCCATCTTGAAAACATTTCGGAGACCAACTTCAAGCAAATCGTGTTGTGTAATATATCAAATTAAACAGTTAAATAAATGCAAACTGAATATTGATAAAGAATGCTGATTAAATCATCCAATGAATATTAGTGAAATATAAACATACATGATGAAAATGCACATTCTTTACTTGCGACACTTACATGCAACCTGGGTGCATACTAAAAGGGACAGTTCTGTAGACAGCAACATGGCTGATGGTTCATCAAAGGCCATGGTATGTGCTGTCCTGTCTGTGGAATGGAGCATATAAGACCCCTTGCTGCTTATCAGAAAGAGTAGCCTATGTGGCATTCCATCTGTTCATATATCTCATCACCTAAAAGTGACAATGCCTCTCGTCTCACTGAGAAGAGAACCGACCCGAACCCAAACCTTAGAACTGACCCTAAAACTAAAACTGACCCTAACCCTAGAACTGACCCTAACCCTAAAACTGCCCCTAACCTTAAAACTGATACTATCCCCAAAACTGACCCTAACCCGTATCCTAGAACTGACCCTAACTTCGAAACTGACTCTAAAACTAATCCTAACCCTAGAACTGACCCTAACCCCAAAACTGATCCTAACCCCAAAACTGATCCTAACCCCAAAACTGATCCTAACCAGGAACCATGGAAAAGAGCGATCGCGCAACGTAAGTGTGGTCATGTGACCATAGAAAATTAAGTTTTTTTCCCTTAATGGCAGCTGAGAAGTACGCAAAATATTCCATTTCAAACAGTAAACTTGTGTTTTATCTTTAAACAAAAATTAAGATAGCGAGAAATCGTCTTATGTTTATTTCTGTCCCTCCACTGCAGACTCGTTACTGGATGCCATGCTCGGCCGCGCATCGGTTGTCAGACTCGCTTTGCATTGTGTACACCGCCTCACTTTCACAGGCCACTACTTCGCGTACAGCACACTCAACACCTACATTTTATGCTAGTTTTGTGAAAGTAGGTTCAATCTTTTGATAGAATACTTGCTTTAGCGATTAGCGCAAGATTTTATCAAAAACAATGGTTCGAAACATTTTATTCAAAATTTTTAATCAAAAATTGCGCTGGAAACACCATGTGTTGGGTGTGAATGTAGGTCAGCATTAGCTCTGTTTGCCATTGGTGGTTATATTTCCAGGAAATCTCTTGGCAGGCTAGAGTGACTTCGACGGGAGACGCTGCCCAATTTCAACTCTCTCTAAATAATTAATCGTTTAAGTGAGAATTTTGAAACCTATATCATGTGAAAGCTTATTTTCTTGGGATTTTTGTCAAATGATTCTTAATTTGATTTGTTATGTTTAGAATATGAAAAATTGGAATTTAATGAAGCGAACGTAATACAAGTTCCAACTGACCTACTTATCACAACGTTATCGATCGCTGGTCGTCCTACCTACTACATGGATAATTTCTATTCTTCTGTGGATTTATTTCATGATTTACATGTACATGGTATTCTTGCTTGTGAGACTCTCAGGTCAAATCGAAAAGGAATACCCAACAAGATTTTGCCAAAGAATATAAAGCTTCAAAAAATGAGTACAAACTTGCACAGAAAGATGAACTAACTTACTGCATTTGGTAAGATACCAAACCTGTGTTATTCCTGTCGAATTTTCATTTTCCCGGTGACAGTGAAGTAGTTAGTAGACGAAACAATGTCTGACAAAAAGTTAAGGTCACCACACCATCTCTTGTCAGTGACTACCAGGTGAATATGGAAGGCATAGATTGCATGGATCAAGTGATCAACTGTTATATGATTAAACATTGATCACGTAAATGGTGGAGGCACATATTCTTTAGTTTGGCAATGTTTTCTGTGCATAATGCCTACATATGTGCAAAGGATGAATATCCAGATGAATCTACAAAACGCTGGCCCAATTTACAGGACTTTATTGAAGAATTTTCAGACAGCAGGGCTAAAAAGACTGAGAATTTGTAACGTTGAAAGGCCAGTGCTTGAACACAAGATCGAGAAAATTTTCTTAAAACGAAAAGTGTGTCGAGAGTGTTTGTTAGCGACAGCAGGAAAGGGACAGAGGCCAGGAGCTACAAATTTTGGTTGTGTTCAGTGCCAAATTCCTGTACATGTTGAGTGCCAATCAAAACACATTATGAGATGTTACAGTGCTTGAACTGCTGTCAAAACCTAAGTGTGTGTATATATATATATATATATGTAAAGTGAAAAACCTGTAAATATTTTATTTGGATGTATGTGACTGATATTTGGACAATTACATGAACTATTCCATTGTAAATTATGTGCATATGCCTTTGAAAATTGAACCTGTATACATATTTTGATAAGTAAGTCAGTAATAAATTATTTGTTTTACATGCATGTTGTTTTATAATACTGAATCATTACAATATAATGTGGAACGTTTTCTTGCAGTGCGAGTGCTGTTGACATATATACTTGAATTATTCAAAACTCTGGTATTTATATGTGGAAATTAGAAATTTTTGCACCATAATGTACACAATTGAATTGCCTACAATTAATATGCTGACAAACTAGCTCTTTCTGCAGATTTTCATTCAGATATTTTGACATCAACACAATGTTATTTTTTTTTTAAATTATTATTTTGTTGCATATAATATATACATGTATATGTTGCATAAAAGTTAAATTAAATTACACCGTTATAAAGAGGATTCAATTACAAACAAAATGGTATATTGATTTATATATATAACTTGATAAATAAATATTTTATAGTCATTTGAAGTATACAACAAATTTCGACCTATATTTACAAAATTTCTCAGATATTGGAGGTCACATTTACAAATGAGTTGCAGAATGAAAAGAGTTAATGTACATGTATTAAATACAATAATACAATACTCTCAGACTTTATATATACTGTAAATGGTGAAATTAACGTGTCCCTAAATTAATGATACTGATGGTGGTCGGACTAAAATGTACCCACCTTTTGGTATAGTACTTTCTGAAAAACACATGTTTTTGCAGCAATCAGCTGGTAATAAAATTCCCTAAAACTGAGACCACAACCCTTGTTGTTGAAATCACCTCACTACTATAAAAACTAATTAACTGTTTATCAAAACAAGAAAGGGCTGCGATGCATTATCAGTGTTTATACATGTACCAACTAATTGTTTTCTGTATTTTCATTGGTGTTAGCGGATAGTAATAATGAAAAGAACACCTAACCCAAGTGTACTAATTAAAAATGAACACTGCTGATAGCTATTCAGCCTGTTTTTGTCAATCGACTGTTTTGGCAGCATTTAATGCCCCTCTTTTAATGCATGAAGTGAGTGCACTTTGGCTTTCATCAAAGGTTGACCCTGCACTGAAATTGACAAGTCTGTGTTTGCTCTTTGTTCTTTGCAACAATAGTACTATTGAACAATGTTTTATTTCACTTTATTACAATTTTAATAGTGACTGAGCATGTTGTTTCTGCTTACAGAAGTAATACATGTTTTAACACTTTTGATGGCCATTTGGGGAAGTCTTTTTTTTCTTTCTGTTTTTTTTTTCTTTCTGTTTTTTTTTCTTTGTTAATTTTTTTTTTTTAAGTGGGCTTATTCACTGATTTGGGCTCAGTTCTTTAAATGTGTGAAAAATGTGGAGCATGGGCTTATTTTAATTTGTATTTGTTTTGTTTAAAGATCCATCATATTCTTCTTCTGCAATCAGTCAAAATTTGGCCATGTTAGATCAATAATATGGATGTGATGACGAAATGTGAAGTATACCGGAGGTCATCGAGAGATCCCCAGAGTTTGGTGTAAAGGGGCGTGTCTTCTGTCCAAATTTTCTTATGGTTCTCTTCCAGATGTGGGCAGTTTTATAGTATCTGTTTTGGCATTTGTTCTTACACACCGCATTTGCATTTGGCAGTCTCCATAAGATCCATCTTTGTCAGGTGTTTTTTCAACTGGCAATGTCCAGTGCACAGACGGAAAATTATGGTTTGTTCTTTCCTGTCTAACTTGTTTATGCTGTCTTTGTCAGGAGTGTATCCATTGTTTCTGGTCTTCCAATCACATTGGAACTTTCGTTTTAGAAGAGTTTTGGCTTCACCATATGAAATGGAGGATTGGGTTTGTGGAAGACAGCAACCTGCTTTGGCTAGTTGGTCAGCTTTTTCCTTGCCTACAGCTCCTATGTGTGCTGGGATCCAATGGAGGGTCATTTTATGGCTTTGGCAAAGGAGATTAGCTTAGTTTGCAGCTGTTTGGTGATACGGTCTGTGTCTGCTGATGTGAATGACTGGAGTGCAGAAGGGGAATCAGTGAGAAGCACTACGTTATGCTGTCCTTGTTCCTCTGTCAGATGTTCTGTTG
>JAULBS010073851.1:0-20793 GCA_032355785.1 Symmetromphalus regularis | reverse complement strand
GTAAGTTGGAAAACTTGTGCCTAATACATTTGTTTTTTAAAAGCAATAAAATATGTTTCAATCAATCAATCAATCAGCACTTTCCCACAGACTTGACAGCCTTATCACTGCTTTTGATATACCATTTGTGGTACATAGGTTGGGGAAAAAACAACAATCTGAAAACAAGTATCTTGAGGGGATTCTATCCTACAACCAGAACACTCTTAGCCTGATTTCTCCTTAAAGGTTCAACATTGATTCATAGTTCCATTTCGTTGTTGAAAACAGAAGACTGAACTGTCAATAAGAAATTAGGCTAAAACGTCTGCATTCAAGGCTGAAAATGTTGATGGCATGACAACACCACATAAATAGTATGACATTAAAAATTGAACTTTAGTTATTCTAGTTGCAATAGAAGTTTTAAGCTTGCTTCTTAATTATAAAACACCCAGTAAATTTGAGTCTTTGTCACCTTTGCCTTGCACTTACTTAAAATTATGTTTAGGCAAGACTGATTGCTCACGAGAATTGTTTTCATTGTATCTTGTCTCTCAGTGAGACATTCAATGTCATGATTGCCTTCATTCATACTCCAATACAAAACAGCAATGCTGTTACTGTTAGCAAACATTATTATCACATTTATGTATGTGTTTGAACTGATGTTTTTGCTTAAGTTCAATGATTCTGTTTTATTTTACTTATCAGCACTGCATTTTTTGATGTATGTGTAATTTCTTTAAACTTCATTTTTAAAGGCCAGAAATGTCTGTCAATCTCTGCTAGAAGATTTTCCAGCTGAGAAGTTTGTGACATTAACACTGTCTACGATGTCGCAGCTTGCTGCAGATTCCCTCTTAGATCTTGAGAAACAAGTTCTTCTCTTAGTTTGCTACCTAGAGACCGATCCTCGCTATTCAGTCAAAATGGTTGCACTCCGAGAGTTAAAAGTTTTAGCCAAAAAAGGACCACATCTTTGGCAGGAAGATGTTGTTGAGGTGGGACATTTTAAAAACTCTTTGTTGCAATTATTATTTATTTTCAGGGACATGATTTTAAAATATAATTTAGTCTCAAATGAAATTTCTTTTACAATAAGTAGTTAAAAAGATAAATGGTGATGTTTCCATGAGCATTCAAAAAAGTAAGAATGTGATTTGAAAATCTACTCCCACTTGACCACTAGAGAAAGGACTCTTATGTGAATTGAAATGGACAAAAAGCTAACATATAAAGTTGTTTTGTCAATACAGGAATGGGTAAACTTAATTTTTATAAATGCAGGCTACAGGCAAAAATTGATTTATGTAGTAGCTAAGAACACGTTACAACACATTACTGTTGTATAATGGTATTGCCAACAGAGAAAAAGGCGATGTGTCATCTGAACCTTTATCTTGTGTGGCATTAAACACTGATAAAGCATTATGAGTTCTCTATCTTATTAAGTCTTTTGATTAGCTGCAGTCCATTTTTCTTTCCTTTATGAATGTCTCAATGTTTCAGGTGGTGAGCAAGTTTGTTTTGAATATTCCATCTGTAAAACTGAAGGTTTGTGGTGTGGAAGTACTCATAGCTATCTGTGGTTCTGTCGCTGTTCAGCTGGTTGCCTTCACTGCAGGTTAGTATTGTTTTTTATTCTTAATAAGATTCAGCAATTTCAGTCTGATTTTATTCTGCAGTCACCGTTTTCAGTGACACAATATGATGGAAGGAATGAAACAGGAGTTATGTATTGACCACAAAATGATGTCATTAGTTGGATACAGAAATACAGTTTTTAAATAGACTATATAGAATTTATCTGTTTTAATACAATCAATCTGACATTTATTTTTATTTCACAGTAAACATAAATTTTTCAATTTATTTATTTAAAAACTATCTTTTGTTAAAACATGAGAAAATAAGCTTTTATAACTATGAAGTGTTTATACATCTGTCTGAAATACAATCATGTCATACTGGTAAATTGAGGCATCACAAAATAGTATGTTTATTTCGATTAATTACAATTTTGTCATGAAAATGCAAATAAACTACTTCTTTTCCACAAGTTTTATTGGATTACAGGATAAAGATAACAACCAGTGAATGACGTAAGATGTCAGCTTTATCACACTCAGGTTAAATGGGTGAATTCTGCTCAGCAAAGCCTAGCAAAATTCCCATTCTAACCTTTGCAGGATAAAGCTGGTATCTTACATCATTAACTAATTATTCTCTGTGTACAGTCAATGCAGTTTGCTACTAAAAATAAATGTAACTGTCTGGGATGTGTGATTTATAAACAAGTTTCTGTGTCAGAAGAGTTATTAGCCATTTTGTTTTAATAAAAATTAGAATTTTCATAATTGATTTTAATTTTGCAGATTCAAAATTATTTGCTGTTTGTCAGCATTATTGTTACCATGACAACCTGATTCTTGCCTCCAAGACTGTGCACTTGCTTTCTCAATTAGCCAGATCTCAAAGTAAGTTAAATCCATTTTTTTAATTGTAGTTACATTTTATTTGGTACATGTAAAAGACTAGATTTGTTTGTCAGTCTGACCACTTTTAAGTAATCTTTAGAAAAATTATTATTTGAGATTAAACTCTTTTTAGTATGTTATACAGTTTTATTTCTTCGTATCTAATGTTTGAACCTATTTGGAGATTTATTATACACATTTTGTCATGTGAGATCATTAATAATCAGGTTTGGAATTTTATTACTTTTTAATTTTTATACTGAAGCATACTGCATTTTTGTTAAATATCAAAACAACTACTGTAACATATTTAACATCTAGTAAATAATGTAGGTTATCTTTGTGTTGCCATATTACACCACATTACACCATGTTATGTGAATAAATCTTTATTCAACTTCTTGGCTTTATTTTCATTTCATTAATTGTTTTTATTAATCAGGTTGTCCCATTGACTTGGTTGGAGATGCAGTCAGTGCAATACAGACCCACATCATTCTTCTGACAGGAGAAGAGCCAAAAACACAGCTTCGGGAACTCAAGGTAGTGTTGTTTGTATCATTATTTAGCATAGTGAAGTAATTACTCAATAATGAAATAAATAAATAAAAGAATACTGCTATACCCTTATTATTTAAATTAAATGTATTTGATGTTATGGAAATTACAATCTTTCATAATTTAATAGTTTGTAATTTAACTATTCATATGGTGTACTTATTTTCAGAACACACCTCCCTCCAGCATTGATTAAAAGTTTTCAGTTTTTATTTTTATTATAATTAACATTTTAATGATTACTGGTAATCTAAATTCAAAACCTGGCCTTGATGCCCCATTTGCCTCTACATACACAGCATACAAATAGGAGAAATGCAAAAAACACCTAAAAATGTATTATTCCTATCTATTTCAGCTGTGTTTACGCTGTGCGGTTGAGCTGTGCCACTCTATGCCCAATCTTGGCCCAACGTTTGTTGACACTATTTCACATCTCTTGCCAACAACAAGAGGTAAGACTATTTTGTTTGTATTTTTGGACATTTTGATTTATACCATTAACACCAAGTTTTCATGTTTGACAAAAACATTTTGGTACTTTTTCAAAGTCTGAATTTATTTCAGATTTGTATTTGATAGAAAAAAAATTTAAATGTTTATATTCCTAAAGATCATTGTTCCTTGTTAGAAAACCTAGAAAAAAGTTTATGTCATTTCTCTACAATATTATTTATTAAGTTACTATGGATTTTGTTAAATTCTGTATTATTTTGAAATGAATCCCAGTTTTATTTTGAAATGAACTTTTGTCAAAGTTAAAAAAAAAAAAGTTGATTTGTAACTGTTTGTACGATAGACTTGAAAGCAGAAGTTCTTTGTGAAGCGTTAGCTGCCATTGGATCAGAGAACAGTCAAGCACTTGAGTGTGCTGTACCTGTAATTACCAGTTGTTTGGAAAACAGTCTCGAATCTGCTCAGTGTATATCCCAGGTAATTATTTAACCAGAATGTAATGGGTTGGTTTAGAAACTATAAAAAAATATAACTCTGATAAAATTCTTTTTAATAAGTTTTTTGGACATGTTCAAATTGTGTTGTCCTATACTAGGTTATCAGACTAAAGGTTTGTTTTATTTTCTTAGAATTAGCAAGTTGATTGTACATGATGGTTAGTGGGTTAGTGCCATCCATTGAAATGAGAGTTTACAGATAATTTATCAGTGATAACAAAAATAAACCGTTAAAACGTTATCATGTAATTAATGACTGCTGGGTTAATCAGTATGATATGATATGATATGATATGAAACTATAATGTAACATTCTAAATTTTAAATTCTTTATCTCATAGATTAACATCAAAGTAAACAAGTAAAAAAAAAATTGCTTTCAGAATTTCCAAGTAAACTTATGCACTCTGATCTATGAAGCTGTGCGAGGTGGGAAAATCCCCAATGAAATCCATGAGCTTACTGTAACATGTGCAGGCCATGCAGACCACTGGATAGCCTACAAGATGGTTCGGCAGGCCATGCGATACGGCCAGTATCAGATTGCTGGAGACATTGTCAAACCTCTCACACAGAAGGTTAGTATACAGAGATCATTGTGTTGTTTTAAAACAGCTTCATCTTTGATAGATTTTGGAAGGGAAAATGAGCTTATCTTTAGTAGTTCTTGCAATGGTCTTTCTTTTATTTTTGAAGATAATTAGGAATTCAAACGTTTCATGCGAATGACATATCTAATTGCCAGACATATTTTCCCACCTGTCCAGTCTTAATATTAACTATATAAATAACAATTCAATTTTTATTTGGTTTTGTTCCTTCAAAAACTAAATAAACTGCTTTATATATCAGAATTTCCAAACAATATTTAATGGACATCAAAAACTGTAAAACAAAAATGTGTCACTTGGCACTAGACATTATGTATACCGAAAGGAAAAGAAATGCAAATGTTTATTCTGTTTCATAAAACTCATTCTGCACTTGCTTTACACTTTTCTGCACATGCCTCCAGTAAGCAAAACAGACAACATCAAAATATGGTTAATTTTTATTAAATAAAACATTACAAATTAAATTTGCATTTTTTTTGCTGTTCGGTATATTTAATGAAGTTGTCTGAAACAGGCAATAAAAATTTTCAATCCTGATAATCCTGATAATTGCCTCATCTTGTTTCTTCTCTGTTCAGATGAATAAGAATCTGTATATTAATTTAACTATTTCAGGTTGCATCGGAACATTTTTACTTTTGGCTGTTAGGTCTGAGTCATGTTTGCAGTGCAGAAGCAAGATTACAACACACAAATGAAGACAACTCAAATTTGCTGCAGTGTGTGGCAGAAAGTTTGGAACTGTATCAGAAGGGATTGGCTTCTTTAAAGGTAAGTGTTGCAAAGTGCAAATGAAGAATTCAGGTGAAAAACTCAGTACAGATCATTAAAAAAAAAATAATAATAAAAATGTTGAGTTAAAGTGCATTACGAAGTTAAGGATTTGGTTTTTAGTAGTGTTGTCATAATATATGCAAGCATCACACATCTTTTTCTAAGTAATTATTTTAATATGGTGAGTTAACCAAATTAGAAAATACTCAAATTTCTTTTTTAAGACCTAACATAATTTTTATTAACCTGTATTTATTTTTTGTGCTAAATGTGCTAAGGGGAGTGTTAAATGTTTACAAGAATATTTAAAAAAATACAGAATAACTTCAATTTCTTGTTGTAGTAAATGTTTACAACAATATTTAAAAAATACAGATTAACTTCAATTTCTTGTTGTAGTAAACGTTTTTCCTACTATATTAAAAAATACAGAATAACTTCAATTTCTTGTTGTAGTAAACGTTTTTCCTACTATATTAAAAAATACAGAATAACTTCAATTTCTTGTTCTAGTAAATGTTTTTCCTACCTTAGGCTGGTTGTACCCACATCTTCCCACTCAAGTTCCAGTGTTCGTATGTGGAACTTCGCATCAGTTTATTACAAGTACACAGCCAGTTAATTCTGGCCTGCAACACACTGCGGACATCACCACCGCCTGCCATTGCAACAGCATTAGCAACAAACAATGGGCAGGAGGGCACACGATTGAGTGGAATCATCAGACAGGTCAGTACAGACATTTCTCACATTCTCTCCCTTTTCAGTCACAAAGCTATCAAATTTAAGTCATTGTTCTTAACAGTATAAATTTATGTAATGTCCAGTGCAAACAATTTTATCACTAGAAATTAATTATATACAAAGTTTAACCAATAAAATAATGTGTATATTTGTCATGTTCTGCATGTTAAATAAAATTACTTCAAACATTTTATTTAAATTTAATCCCTTGGGTTAAAAATGAAATATTATTATTTATTTATTTTTTAGCCAAGGGGTGGATAAGACTTAAAATACAAGAATTCCTGGCATTATACATTTTCTTGATTTATAAAATTGGTCAGTTTAACATGTGAGACAAATTCACAGCTTTTATTGTAACAAATATATTCCTAAGTTTTAGGTTGGTAATTTTGTGCATTCTGCACTGATATTGACTATCAATAAAGTGATCTCATTTATTTAAATCTTATACCGACCTGTTGAAATATATCATATCCTGTTAAGGACATCACTTTGGAGATGTGCCACTTAAAATGTTAGTTTGGTAGAAGAAAATACCTTTTTAAAATGAGCATTTTTCTTTATTTGTCTATTAAAGGCTATGATATGTGCTGTTTTATCTATGGAAAGCTGTATATAAAAGACCATTTGTTGTTAATAAAAAAAATGTAGCATCATGAATTTTCCAATGCTGTTTTACATCCAATAGCTGCTGATTAAGTAATGCGCTGAGGTTATTTACGTCACTTTAATTTTATGTGATTTAACTTGTAGTTGGAGAAGACTCTTGAACTATATGAAGAAGTTAGTAGAAAAATATCTGATGTGTACTGGTCATCATTTGATGCAGACTGCCAATCTCTTCACAATGTGGACATGTATCCTTAGCATTTATTTCAGATATTAACTTTATATGGTAATCTTATACACCAGCCAGATCAAACTGTTTTATATTATTATTTACTGGATAGAATATTAATCTAAGGAGATAAAAATTGGTAACTAAAATTATTATGCCATCAACCATCAAAACAAAATGCATATTTAAAAAATTCAGTTTCCTAAACAGCTTAAATGTGATCTATAAATAGATTGAAAATATATTTTATTGTTGCTACAACAAAATTAAGTGAAAATTTGGTAAACTTCCAGGTCCTATGCCAGATATGTGTCTAATATGATAAATATTATGAATTTCATTCCTAAGGACAAAACAGTTAAAATATGCAAATCCATTCACTGAGCATTTGAAATAGGTTATCTGTATTGTGTTTCACATACACAGAACTCCAGGTTACAATTCGACTGCTTGATATAAACCATGTACATGAAAAACCTCCCAACATATGGGTGTAGGTGAAGTATCAGCATATTTCATACCCAACGTTAATCCTTGTTTTCTGTATAACCTGGTGTTACCTAACCTGGTGATGAGAAATTGGTCTATTGAGTTAAATAATTCTATGTGTATCTCCCTTATCATGGCAGTCTTCGACAGAGCTGTGATAGCTTGAAGGCAGCTGTAACATCAATTGTTTCCACAATGAAAACTGGGTAAGACCTATTTTATTTATTACATGTATGTACCTATCTGTAAATTATTTAGAATTTATTACCATTGTATCATGCACAATATATGAAATAAATGTGAAAATAATTTTTAGTGTTTTTGAATAGTTGTCAAGTTCATAATGAATGTAATAGCAGCATTAGCTTTACACAGAAAAATATAATACACCTCTGGCATCTACACGATGAAAAGAATTGGCATACAGACATTACTGATTACTACGGACAACTGGTGAATGTAGCTATATTTTGAAACCTTTTAATTTTCCTTTTAAAAGATGATTAAATGATTTTATTCTTGAAATATGAAATTGATTCCTTTTCCTTGGTCTTTAAATAGTTGAGTTTTACTTACAGAGCAAGTTCTATGGGAGAACGACAGTTGTGGACGGGTGGAGGTGAAGTTGTTGATAAGGGTGTCTCTGTTGAGGCAGCGCTCCAAAGTCTTTCATGTGGTCTCAATGAAGTGATGAATACTTCGACAGCTACAGTTGATGTTACTAGCAAGGTTAGGAAGTTTAACAATCATATTCCATTAAAAAAAACTGTCATGTTATGATTTTAATAGCCTAATAAGAGAATATTGTTTCTCAGTTTAAAACATTGTGAATATATATTTTATAGGGAGTATTATTCTATTACACAACCAACCCCTGGAATTAAGAAAATGTCCATGGCAAAATATATGCTGTGGCAATTTTAGTGTTCACATGTTTCCTTCTTTACAAAGAAAAAAATAAACCTTCAAAACAAAAATTTAGTGCTGCAGAGAATGAAAAACTTGGCAGCAATATTCACAACATTGCCAATTGCTGCGGGCGATTTCAAGGGTTGCACTACTTAAATGATACTTACCTGTCTCTATGCAAGCTAAAAAAAAAGGAAATAATTAAAATGAGAACAGTTAGCAAATGAAAGTATTAGTTTTATTTATTAAAGTTGTAGCCTATATAAAAAAAAACACTAAAAGAGTACTGCACCTTTGATGCTAGTTACTTTACTTGCTTGCACCACGTGATGTGAGCTAAAGTTAAACTTAGGTGTGAAAGTTTTTTATATTAAAGTGAAATTATTCTTTTTCTATTTTCATAGAGTACTGATTTTCAAATACATCCCCTCTAATTTGTAAGCTAACCTTGACTCTACCCCCTCTCAGAGAGCAGCTCTTTATTTGTTTAATATTTTAATACATTTTGTTTTATTTTTCTTTCAGATTGACTTCATTACACATTCTGCCCAGGCGTTGATAAAATCCATTCACAGTTATCCACGTTACTTCTTCCAAACACTTCAATCTACAGCTGTCAAAGTAAGATGTGCCTTCTTATTTGTACTGTTCCAGAAATGAACACCTGATAAATGGACATTTACACACTTTTTTCTTCTTTTTTTCTTCCATTTTAAATTTAAATTTTTCCTTTGTTTTTGAATATTTGCACTAGTCATCCATGGCTCTCACTAACCCCCAAAAACTGTCTTTTGAAGCAAGGAACTTGGATAGTGACTCTCATATATTTTGAATGTTTACTTAAAATCCTATTATGTGACTCCCAGGATTTCACCAAAATTCGCAATTGACCCTCACTGGAGAATGTCCACCGAGAGCCTTGTTCATCTTTTCATGACTGTGTGTGGCATTTCAGTATTTTTGTGATATGGACATAAATTCTATACAGGTTACAATAGTCCTTAATTTGAGCATAGATATAAAAATCCCTCTAAAAGATTATTTTTATTTTTTTTTGTAATTGATGCTAGTTAAAAGGGTTAATAGTGCCATACAGTATACACCTTCATCACCGATACATTAAAAATGTGCTCATTTAAACCTAATTTTTCTCAGGATACATATCTGATGTTATTTTCCTTTTAGCTGGCAGTGTCCCCACAACAGAATGCCAACATGGAGCCTATATTGGTGCGTTGTGAGACCCATCTGACACTGAAGGTCGAAGGAGTCATTCAGCATGGCAGTGGGTCGGCTTTCCGACATGTACACACGGTCTGTATCTCGGTGTCGTCCAACATACAGAGTCGCAGTACGGCAGCCACAAACACAAAGGTAATCAATGAAGTGGGACATTCTTCAGATGAATACTGTAAACCATAAATGTAATACAAGATAGAATCAATTGAGGAAAAATATGATGCCCAAGTAGAAGCAGTAATTAATTAACAAATTTTAATTTTACCTATAATGTGTAAGAAAATTACCAAGCAAGAAGCTTTAATAAAATATTTGTTAGAGGTTACTATGATGCACACATTTTATGGTTTACTGTAATTAATTATCAATATAAACTGCTGCAAACATACTGCATAATATACTTGAAAAATGTATGTTATATTAAGGTTGTTGGACTTAGCAAGTCCTATTTTTACCACTCAAAACAGGAAACATACATGTCACAATGATAGACCAGGATTTTGACAGAAACTGGTTTCCACGTTGAGAAAAAAAATGTAGGTATATATATTTTTAAATGATCCCATTTCATTTTGCATAACTCATTTATAAATATCTAACAATTAAAATTATTCAATGAATTAATAAATAAATATAAAACATGAAATTTTGATAAATGTACATCACTGTTAACCTAATGCAAGATGTCCTTGAACTTCAATCAGGAAATAAAGGTCTGTTTAATCCATGTCAGTCATGACCATGTACAGTGGATAAAGTTCAGTATATAATTTATATAGTTTACATTTCCTGTCTGACATCAAGTGTGCATGACAGTTACACATCTTATTTTTATTAACACATATGAATGAGATTTATGACTGGCTAAAATTTATTTTTTATATAAATTCGAATTAATTGATATGTAAAAGACAGATCTTAAAATTTTATGCTTGATAAAATAGCGGATCTTAAAGAATAATTCAGTTACATTTGTTTGTAGTAGTCAGATGTTTATACTGGCAAGAAATGAATTTACATATTATTCTGTTGATGTTACAGGGAAATGAGGTAACAACACAGTTCCTAAGCCAAACTGTGGAGCCGCACAATGATTATTTCAGTGTCAACTTCCTGCTTGCTTTCCCGGTTCTTGGCATCCATTCTGTCATCATAGTGGCAGCTGTGCTGGATGATTGTGGGGCAACCTGGAAAACTGGGCCCAGAACTAGTTTGACAATAAAATCCTTTGATGAAATTATGCAGAGACAGCAACAACAAGCTTTGTATCAATCCAGAGCAGGAACGAGTACACAAAAAGTCACTGTGTGATTGGACCACACTTTCTGGAATCCATAAAATTACTAAAAAGACATTAAAATATTTTTTTTAGATCCTTCTGCTTTTTTCTGATAATAATTTGTCTGATATTCATCGTCTTTATCTTAAAAGTCTATTTTGTAAGTTTTCATTAGATAATCTGAGACTGTCTCTAATAACTAATAGACATTTAGAAAGTTTGGTAAAAGTTTTACTAAATTTTCCTGCACTTCTGAAATTTACGATACTTCCTGATACTTCCCACAAACTAATAGACATTTGATTTTTAAAAAATGAATTTAAGGACTTTAAAAAATATACGAGATATTATAAAATTTTGACTTTTAAAGATTTAAAATAAATAACAAAATAGCAGATACCTTAGACCTACACCCTCTTGAATGTTCATCAAAACAATTTTAAAAAGAATGAATTCCTTCACTTTACAAAAATAAAAATAATAGTCATATTTTTCCTTAATTGTTTTTCCAATTGAGAACAAGTGATACTAATTTTCCTAAGAATATTTCAAAATAATAATATAACTATTACAAATATTTATAAACAGATTAACACTTGAATAATTTCCAAATAAAACATATTTATCTATTTGTATTTTGTCTCTTAAATACAATACTATCTTACTACACACTCCATAGCACATGTGTATCTGTATTCTAGTTTCCTGTCATTCTTTGAAATGACCAGCCTCGGTAGCACAGTTGTTAAACTGTCAGACCCATGGCTGGAGGTACTTTGATGAAATCTCATTCAAGGCAGGGTATCATTAACTTTGATACCGCTAGGCTCAAGGATAGGTGTACGTGACTTACACCAATGAGTTTTGGTCCACATCTGGTTTATCAAAGGCTGTGATATGTGCTATCTCATCTGTGAAAAAGTGCAGACAAAAGATCCCTTGCTGCTAATCAGAATGAGTAGCCTATGTCGTGACACTAGGTTTCCTCTAAGCATCATGAATTGCAAAATACCATATGTCTTGACACCTAACAGCTGCTGAATAAAAGATATGCCGGGATGTCATTAAAAACCAATCCTTTCCTTTATTCTGTGAACTATATTCATGTGATTTACCCACACAATGTGAAATTCTGAAATGTCATGCTACTGAACAACAACATTTTAAATACTCAATAGTAACAACATTCTTCAAGTACAAAAAACGATTACTTTACACTTATGATTACTTAAGGGATTCTGGCAGTTCATGGGTATGACCTGTAAAAGAAAAATCAAAAGTAATTTCGAAGCATAACTGTGTTCAATTCTCCCCACCCCAACACACTGACCCTCAACAACTGATCAAATTATGAATGGACGCGATGGAAATAATTTATTAGATTAATGTTAGTCACTGGAGTTCCTCTTTCAGTCTGCTTATCAAAATTTGGTTATTAATAGGGGCCCGCACCCCTCGCCCCCACTAAATTCGGATTTTTTTTTAAATTTTAATGTTAAAGAATCTGCTACAACCCTAAATGAAAGTTCTGGATACACCAGTGGTTCTGTTTAGTGGAACACTGGGGGCACATGTAAGCAATCTCCCATCTCATGTATACTTGTATTGTCAACCATCCAGACATGGTTGTGTGCCCTTCCCCCTGCACAGATCTTTTGGTCCACCCCAGTATTTGCATGTGTTTTGTGTTATACTTGTTTAACAAACATTCTACAGTATATGCATTCTGTGCAATATCAGATGAATTTGCAGCTTGTATTACATTGGAAACTTAGTTTATGTAATGACTATTATTCAATCATAACTTTTATCTTTAATCCTTTTATGAGTTGATTTTTTATTTTTTTTTCGTATAAATATAGAATCAACTGTAAAGGAAATAGTTAAATTTTACAGAAATTCAGCAATATTTAAAAAAAAATTATATATCCTTTTGTTGTGTTGATGTTGTTGGCAACATTTGTGTTTTTATTATATTGGATTTGGAAGTTGTCTGGACTATTCATAGTGAGTTTGAAGGACAAACTGAGCATACATATGTACCGAAGGAAGACGTCCTTTTGTTTTAAGTAGTTTTATAGATCATCTTATAGCCAACCATCGTTGTAACAAGGATTTTGTATTGGGGTGTAGAAGGCACTCACATACTGTATATTGGAGGGATGGCGCAACCCACACTGTAGGCCTATATGAGCCTATTATATACAGGCAAATATAAAAAGTGGAGGGGAAAATGGAGCATGACCCTCATTGCCAACCCCACCCAAACTCTGGCTACTTCAATGTCGCATATAATGATTTTTCGTACCACCTGTTATGCCTTTCTTGCATGAAAGAGACAGGTAGGCACATTTTAATATAAATTATCCGTATGTGTAAACCGCAGTTGTCTACCCATGTTTGGAAACAAGATGTACACGCACATAAGGTGACACGACTCATATGGATTATGTACATGGGCACCACTGGAATCTATACAGCATATAAAGGACAGTATTTATAATGAACATTACAGAACTTTAAAAACAGAAGTATGTTCTTAAAATAATAATAAATTTGGCATACGTGTGACAATGGTGAACAATTCATGTTAGGGACAGTCCATAAATAACGATGTGCTTCACAATCCGAACAACGTTCGGAAGAGGGGGAGGGGGTAAGAGCCATGTTCGGATTGCTTTTCAGTTAAAACATCGGTCGATCGGAGGTCAATGTTTCTTTATGTTAGGATTAGGGGGGAGGGTTAAACCAAATCCTAACATTGTTAGGATTATGAAAACCATTGTTATTTATGGACCGTCCCTTATGTTATGAACACATGCACCCAGCCGTACCCAGAGCGTCAAAAATGTGTGAAAAGTGTGGCAAACACATGGCCAGATCAGGCGACATGATAATGAATATTTACTGAAGATATTGGGCGTTTTATGTTGTCTTTGACCATGTTAGCATACGTTTTCGTATATTCTCAACATGTATACATGTACTAGCTAAGTGAGGATCGTTTAAAAAAAACATAATTTAAAAAAATAAAAAAATAAACGCTCAATGACTTTGCCCTTCAAATCTAAGATGGTACGTTGCTCAAAGGATAGATTCTCTTCAGTGAATCCGGTGTTGGGCTATTTATCTTTCCAGCCTGTGGCCAACAACTTGTGGGCTTTGGTATGTACCATCCTGTCTCTGTGAATGTGTCAAAAAGACCCCTTAATGCTAATAATAAAGAGTAGCCTGTGTGACGGTTGCTTGTGGATTATACTTCAAAATACCATGTGTTTGACACCTAATGTCCAGTTCAAATATTTACGAATAGTGTTTGTTGCTAATTTTTACCTTCAATTCATGTTCAGTTGTTGTCTTTACATACACCCAAACACAGATTTTATATACAGTTCATCATTTAGATTAGGCCATGTATAGCGATTTTAATGTTAAACAAACTCTATGCGTTCTCCACGGATTGCTTACCATGTTAGGATTTTTTTGTTTTTAGTCTTAGTTTAATTAATTAGTGCAAGCAACACTTTATCAATGCTTTCATGTACTCTTCTCGTTGCAGGGATGTAATAATACAGTTTATGTTCTCTTGTTATGCAAATAGGTTTTTTTAATTTTATTTGTAGGCCTAACAAATAAGTTGCATAGAAAATGCATAAGGAATCGTTTAAAAATAACTATAAAGAGATCATTTTAAACGAAAATTTAGCAAAACATATTGTCCGTAAATATTTGAACAAGACAATAATTTCCCCTAATTAACCACTGTGTATGTATGTCTATATTTAAAAATAATAATAAATTAAAATAGCATTCCATTTTTATAGCTTTCACTTTGCTACACCATTCGCGAATTTTATTGCTGAAGAAGAAAACGAAATTAAAAAATATATATATATAATATCTTAGGTCCTTTCTATCAAATAATAATAAATAAATAAAAAAATATTTAACATTTTTTTTATAAATTAAAAAAAAAAAAACATTGGTTGAAACAAAATAACACAAACAATTTAATGTTTATAAGTATTTTATTTCTATGAAATAGAAATGAACAAAATATGGACACAATAGTACAAAAATAAATAAAACAAATATAACACCATGAGCCACTCAACACAGTTTAACCCATCTGGTGATTGGACTCTCAGATCTATGTGTCATCTGAGGATGAGTCGCTCACTAAGGCACGTGATTAGTCCTTTTAAGGACCGGAAGTCCGAGATCCTACTAACAGTGCACGGAACCGGATATGTTGCTACTTGACCACCACATAAACATCACGTCACACGACCTAGAGCATCCTCAAGGCAATATTTAATACTGACTGAGTACAAAATATTATCACAGATAAACATATCACAGTAAAACATACGTCATGCATTTTTAAAACTAAAATAAACTGAAAATGCTCATCAGTGACTAGAAATGAATAAAACCTCGTGACAAAACCACGGCAAACAAATACTAACATATATTACACATAAACGTATGAATATCTGTAAATTCCTTTCAAATTGCTGTCAATAAACATAATTTAGCGAAACCATGTTTAGTTAGCGCTTTTATATTGTATATGTGGAATGACTAATATGATAGTTTTATTGCTCCATATCCCTTACGTACATACGTAAACCAAAAGCACCATAGAAAAAGTAAATACATTACTGATCACGAGATAACAATCGATAAATCGAACTCGTCAGATATGTGTACATAATGACAAATTATTTTGACCTGATCAAAACTGATGAACACTGTTGTCTACAATTACGAATGGTGATCAATATTCGCAGCAAGTACCTGATGCTCTCGGCAGTGAACTAGGATACCTTTCAGCTAAGGCAATCCAGTTCATTTTAAAAATAGTAGATTTTCCCTCTCCATTTGTTGGAGTTTGTTAGGATGTTTCTGACTTTCAAACGATCTCGCATGACCCGCAACATGACTGATCTTTTGGTTTGTTTGAATTGAGACCAGAGTTGACTGCAGCCTCTTTCAGTCGACTGATGCCTGCTTCTGTGAGCGAGGAACACTCCACATAATCTGCTCCTATTTTAGCCGCCAAGTTTAGACCTTCTTTAGTAGACACGAAATTGTGCCTCACAACGTTGGACGATAAGTCCTCCTCGTCCCTCCTGTCGATTTGGGTGCCTACAAGTATGATTTCTGAATCCGGTGAGTACTGCGTCACTTCAGGAATCCACATGGACAAAACGTTCTGTGCAGATTCTGGTCTTGCGACAGAGAAGCAGACAAAAAATACATCACATTTCATGTAGGCCATTGCTCTAAGACGATCAAATTCTTCCTGAAAATAAACAATTAAAAAGGTAAATTTTCACAATTCGAGAAAAGGATGGCCATTAAAATATAAAATAGTAAAGAAAAGAAAACGTCAATGTCAAATAATATATATGTACCAGGCCCGTAGAAACATTATGTTTGACATTGTAACCAAAATCTGATATCGTTAGTTACCGATCCGTCAGTGCCCTCCCCCCCCCCCCCCCAATTCCCCACTCCCAAAGTCGTTCCTACGCGCCTGTGTACAGAGAAAGACATGCAAATCGTATGTGTACATTAAAACCTTTTTTTAATTGGGCAAAGGTATAATGCATATAGGTAACATCGTAAGTTAACATTTATTAAGTAATTTGATGTGTCCTTTGCGGTATTTTAATACTGTTATTGCAAGATAATACACATAAGTAAATAAAATGAACCACTTAAATTTATATTTTGTGATATTTATGGAACTAGTTTTAATAAATTTCTGAACTGTTCCTATTCTTAAAAGTTCAGTGGCGTAGCTTCCATTGAGGCAATGAGGCAACTGCCTCACTAGATTTTTTTTGCAGAATTTTTTTTAATGTGATTAATATTATAAAAGTTGATTAAAATACGAAAAATAACTGGCATTGCCTCACTAGAAAAAAGACCCAAGCTACACCAATGAAGTTTTAACACATCCGAGGATTCCTCAGTGAATCAAAAGATTAACCGAGTTTGATTAGCTTCAACTATATAGAGGTAGATAGCACTTTGTTCGGGAACGACTGAAAATAATAAGCTGGTTTAGATAGCGTCAGATAAGACAAAATAGTTCTTGAAGTGACAGGACTAGAAAATAATATTGTTTAGTCTGATTTGTGGAATAAGTAAACAGTGATATGTATCTGAAGGTTCTATCTTTATGGTGTGTGGCTATATCTGGCAGCAAACCTTGTTAGCTTTTCTCCAACTGATGCTTGCTGCCAGTCAAAAGACGTTAAGCACCAGGGGTTTACCGTTATTGAACTAATCTTAGAACTCGTATAGAAATAAGTGCGAACGAGTTTTGTTCGTCTGCCAGATCTAGGTCTAAAGAATACAGGAAAATGAGATCACTGATTGAACTTCGTGTGCAGGATGTATACAAATTCAACAACTATATGAGAACAATTCTTGACATACCGTCACAACCAGTACACCGTGTTGGAGGAAACAGTGGCATTGTTAATTTGACGTTCGAGTTATCACTGCGTTTCTCAATGTCATTGTTAATTTGACGTTCGAGTTATAACCGCGCCTCTCAATTATTAATTTGACATTCTAGTTATCACTGGGCCTCTCAATGGCATTGTTAATTTGACGTTCGAGTTATCACTTCGTCTCTCAATGTTATTGTTATTTGACGTTCGAGTTATCACTGTGTTTCTCAATGCCATTATTAATTTTGACATTCTAGTTATCACCGCGCCTCTCAATGGCATTGTTAATTTCACGTTCGAGTTATCACTGCGTCTCTCAATGTCGATAAAAACCAGGTTAATCAGTTGAGAGGTCCACCATGATTTTTGTTTCTTATTAGATCAAACTGAAACTATTATATAATCTACTATAAATATGGCTAACTTGTTAATGTCACCTTTGACTAAAAAGTTAATAAATGTATTGATGTTTTAGTTGAATTACGCAGTTATATATACATTTTGATTTTCGTTATAGAATGTTGATAAACTGTAAAAATGAAAGAACTTGAACTTGTTGCAACTTGCTGAAATAACTGCACGAACAACATACACTATATAGCATAACCATGGATTAGTGAACACAAAATAACCTTAGGCTCCTTTAACAACAACAACAAAAGATATATAAAAGATATAAATTTAAAAATAATAATAATAATAATAAAGCACACTAATTTATTAGTCATCAGACATTTGGTAACTCTCAGGTGTAGACTTCAGAGAAAACCATCTACATTTTTTCTTTTAGTAGCTAATGAACATTATATGCATTTTGCCATAGACAGGACATGCCACAACATTTGATATACTAGTAACTGTCGTGGAGCACCGTATGGGAAAAAATATCCGTCCGGACCCCTCCTACAACTATATATCATCTCAACAACATATTATGTTGATGTTTCTATTTAAAAGAATGAAGCTAAGCCAATCCTTACCCGTATTTAAAAATAAGAATCAGTTAATTAAAAAACAAAATCAAATGTTAATTCAGCTGTTTTTAAAAAAGGGTGTCCAAGTCTATCGATTAAGCCAAAATCCGCCTCATTAAGCTACTTAAAATGTACGTAAGTAGCTAGAATTTAGGACAAGAGTAATATAATACATACTTGGCCAGCTGTGTCGAAAATACTCAGGATGTATGGCTTCCCATCAATAGTAGTGGTTGCTGGAAAAAATAAAAGCACAGTAATATTATAATGTTAAAAACAAAACAATGAACGTCCATGCATGATTAGTGGACACTAATCATGTTAAGCAGTTAAAGCAGTTTTAATATCGTTGTTAATGGTTCACACGATGGATTAAACAGACGGGTGCAGTATGAATCATAGGTTCGTGACATACAAATGGCGCCTGGATTCAAGTTTCAGACTACATACATTCACTTTAAGCTCGAGCCTTCAGTCTAGACTAAACTTTTAAGTAAGAAAAATACTGATAGTACTCAAATGTATTAATATGGGCTGATCCAGATTTCAGTTGAAGTCGGGTGGTTAGATTGTGGGTACTTGTTATAAGCGGATCCAAAGTAGTTGTGACTACTACACGAAGATATGGGATGATTTATTATAAAGGATTATATGTTGTTTAAGCGGTTTTATGTTGTTTTTCGAAATTATTTTTAAATTCATAATGGCTAAAGCGGCGGTCCTCATAAAACTGTAAAATCAAAGGTCACGAGATCTAATGATAGTGTCACAGTAATGATAGTGTCACAGTCCAGAATTACAAACAATATGATTTACGAGTAATATTATACCATACTTCTTGACTTTAGTGTTTATTTTTTTAAATATACAATAACGGAAGAATCAGCAAGATAAAAAGCTTTCCACATCAATAGCAAGAACATAAATGTATTATTATTATTATTTTAATGGCGTAGTTACTATAAAAAAAGTTATAAAATAGTATAGCAGGCCCGTACGCAGGATTTTCTTTAGGGGGGTGCGTTTGTGAGGATATCCATGTTTTAGTTTCGTTTTTAACGTTATTCTAGTAAATTAGCGTCAATCCAAATTTGCATTTACGAACCTTGACAGATTTAGGGGGTTGCGTGCGCAATACGTACGGGGCTGCACCCCCACCTACAAGTGAGGTTTTTTCTTCTTTTTTTTAAATACATTAATGTAACCAAAATATGATATAGAGTTTGTACCCGAACCGTCAATTTTGCTGGTATTATACTTAGGCTGACCCAATTTAATTGTGTTCCCATTTCCACAGATGCGAAATAGGCTAATATTATATTGCACCGTATAACAAATTTTATTAACGCATAATCTGTAGGCCTACTCTGCGTTCACTAAATTTTGATATTTTAGACATAAAAAATTTGATAAAATTAAGAATAAAGTTATTTCCATAAGGTAAAAGATGTTCAGAGTTGCGTTTTTGGATGCATAAATGATACAGCAGGGTTGTAAATATCACCAACCTGACCGTTTTGGTTGGCAAACATTTAGATAGGTTTGCCTGTCAGCAGATTAGTTTACGTTTAAATACCTACACGTAGGCCTACTTGTAATGTTTGAAATAATAAGAGTATACGTCTAGATAGCTTTTTTATGTTTAAATATCAGAAAATTGATTTCATCAAGTATTTAAATAATTCTTCCTCTTTTTCTAATAATAATTGCAAAAAAAATATTTAAAAAAAAATATATATATATAGTTTGAGATAGGACTTGTTTGGTTCATCAGTTTTTGATTAAAGCGGACAAACTTCATTCATACTATGGCGCCCTGATGGTTTAGCAGTTTCGACCCTCTGCACAGTATAGTTGTAGCATACCATGGTAGATATTAACAATTTATTATTGTTATTATTATTGTCGGTATGAATATTAAATTTCACACACTTATTGACCATTCCCCTATATTATGCACATGGTTTTTCATGGATATTTTAATTTCCATCAATATAAAAACAGATAAGTATTATATTGGAAATAATAAAGAGAACCTTTTTTGTTGTTTTAATTTTAAAAATATTTGTTTTAAAGATACTGGAGCGTAATAAATAACGTGTTTTTAACAATTCTCGCATTTGTTGGTAATTTTCTAGACATATGGCTATTTTCATTATAATAGCAAACACATATTTGATTTGGATAAACAGGCGCAGATGCAGGATTTCTGAAAGTGGGGTTCCAAATGTGTTTTTTTATGTAGGGGGTGGGGGTGGGTGGGGATGGGGCAGAATGTCCAAATATTATAAGTGAATAGAATTGGGGAATTAAAAAATGTTTTCACGTCCTTCCACTTGGGAAATGGTAAAAAAAAGAAAAGTATTTACATTGTTGATTTATCATTGTGTTGCTGTATTACAGACAGTGGCGTTGGAAATAAATTCATATTGGGGTGGGGGGCTGCTAATACTAAGAAGCAACTGACTTTACCAAAAAACACAAGAATAA
>JAULBS010073840.1:0-20794 GCA_032355785.1 Symmetromphalus regularis | reverse complement strand
ATATGGTCATTCTGACATATGTATTTAGAGGAAACCCTCTGCCGCCACATTGGCTACTCTTTCCGATAAGCAGCAAGAGATCTTTTATATGCACCATCCCATAGACAAGACAGCACATACCACAGCCTTTGATAAACCAGGTGTGGACCACTGGTTGGAATGCATAATAGCCCAAACTGCATATGGGTCCACTGGTTTAGCTTGTATCAGTCTGGTGGCTGGAGCGTATGACATTGCTAACACTTGTAATATAAAAGAATAGAAATACTAATATAACAGAATCCCCGGTGAGTGCTACATAATTACAGTGGTGACTAATACTCTCAATTTCCAAACTGGAGGTGGTGATGGGTTGATACACAATACATACTTCTTTGCATTGGCTATCTTGCCTGTCCCAATTTTGTTTATTTGAGGCAGTTTTAAAGTAGTTCTCAGTGAATTGCAGCAGACTAAACAAGCACAAACCCGGCAATTAAGAAAATGTCAACAGCTAAATAAATGCTGTAGAGAAATAGTGTCCACAGCATTTTCCACGAAAATTTTAGCATAAAGTTTACTTTATTTTTAATAATAAGAAAAAAATAAAATTTGAATTTTTTTTTTTATCTGCGGCAGAAAAGTGCAGTTAAGAATTTAAAAATCTGCAGCAATCTCCACGGCATTGCTGAATGCACACTTTTGTAATGTCATATACAACATATTGTACAATCAGAATACTTAAATTATTATTATTATTATTATAATTATTTCTTCTTCAGAGGTTGTTACACAGTAAAGGTGGTCTGCATATTGTGTGTGTGGGATCAGTGTGGAAAAGTTGGAATCTTCTGAAACCAGGTTTGTGTTTTATAGCAACAGACATTTGTCTTTAGTTCTCAAACCAATCCATGCATATTTATTAATTATTATTAGTTGTTCAGTATATAGTATATTCTATAAATATACTAAATGCTATTATCTATAGATATTTAAAAATGGTATCAGTAAAACATTTTAAAGCACTTTTTTGCCATTTTATGTAAAATGATTTTTAAACAATTAAAAAAACTTGGATGACACAAATTAAAACAAAATTAATATTTTAAGCTAAAAATTATAAATAATTTCAACGGTTGAAAATGATCTTCTAATATATGAACATACATGAATAGTAAAATGTCTAGTAAATAGTGCAATAAAAGAAAACAGATATTATGATTGGAGAACAAATAAGACTTTCCTTCAAATTTGTGCAGTAACCTTTAGACTATATTGTCGCCCAACACTATTTATTGCTATCTGCCAATGGCGACTATTCACAACCATAGTTGCCATGCTAAGGGTGTTTGAATTTCACACTACTTACTCTTATTTGAATACAAACTCAAACTTGTCTTTTAACTCCTTCCAGTTCCAAAACGAGGCTTTTTTCATTTCTGCCTTGGCTTGTGTACATGTGTTGGATTATTACCAAGTTTTTAAAATTGTTATTGGGTTCCTATTTTTGAATACATTTTTTATCAATGCAAGTAACCATTGATTGTGACATATATACAACAACACTGTTCATTGTTTATTTATTTATTTATACAACTACACTGTTCATTTTTCATTTTCTATTTATTTGTTTGCTTATTTGATAATTGGTTTGTTTATTTGTTTTTCCACTAACAAAATAGGAATTAACATACAGAAATGTCCTTTAACATAAAGTACTATATTCATTTTAATCATATGCAAAATGTTATTTAAATACTGCCATACTGAGAGAAGTAATGAGTCTGGAAACAGGCAGTGTCTTGCTTGTGGACAGAAATTATTATAGAAAATAATTTGGCAGCAAGGGAAATAATTCTTGTGGAAATTTTGGCATGCTAAAGGATAATTTGATTTTTGGTGGCAACTCAGTCTGATTTGAATTTTTGCTTATTTTGTATAATGTTGCTATATTATATATGACCTGTTCTCACGAAATGAGTCGTAACTTGAATTTTGGCACTTTTGAGATATCTACATTTCTGAAATCTGCAGATTCTGCTCTTTAGTTTGATACTTAAATAATGTTTCTACTCAAACAAATGTGGAAGTTATGAGCTTTTGCAAACTGGATGTGGGGTGTCGGCCATCGGCCATTTTGTGAAAATCAAGTTTGAAGTTTTCATTGTTCCTAGTGTAGATGTGGGGTAAGGTGATTAAAATGAATTTTAAACATATTTATTCAACGTTTTGATGCAAATTAGTGCAAACACACCAATGTTTAAAGCTTAAAGACTTCAATTTGCACAAAACTGAAAACACCCAGATAGACCCCCACTGGCTATTTTTGCCTGTAACGCGGGAAGCCGACTGCAAGTTAAGACTCAGTTCTTGAGAACAGGACACACATGTTATTGGCTACAACGTTGTTTGATAACTTGATCGATATCCCACTAAAACAGTCCATTCAAGATTAAAATCCTGGTATTGAGCAATAATCATTGTTTTGTGGGAAATAAACCAAATGTTTTTGTGTAGGTTTTCTTGAGGTGTTGAGAGAAAAAGGATCTTCGTTTGGTCTGAATGAAATCAGTCTGATAGAACTGAAGACAGGTGCGGCAGTGGGTGCGGCATCGCTGAGTGCTAAAAGCATAGACTTTAAGCTGCCAGTCAACTATGAAGCATGCTCTAAAGTGTTTTTCAATACTGTGTTAACCAACTCTACAAACATGTAACACACAAAATGATAAAATCTAAATTATAGGAAAATGGTTGAAATAGCCAGTATTTCCTATTTTACTTTAAGAGAGAATCAGTCTAAGATTATTATCTGTGAAATATTTTAAAGATAACAGTCCTGGGTCAGGCAGTATGAGTCTGACGGGTAACGCTCTTAACATGAAATGGACCTGTTATAGTGATAAATGTTTGTATATAGGCTGGCACCATTCCTTAGCAACCCCTGAAATTGACTGCGAAATCGACAATGCCGTGGAGATTGCTGCAGAGATTTTCATTCTCAGCAACACATTTAAAAAAAAAAATTCAATTTATATTTTTTTCTTATTATCAAAAATAAAGTATACTTTAAGTTAGAATTGCTGTGGAAAATGCTGTGGACACTATTTCTCCACAGCATTTATTTTTCTATGGACATTTTCTTAATTGCAGGGGTTGCCTTATTGATTATCATATGCAGGGTTTATGTAACTCTTGGTTCCAGTTAGTAGACTTGATTTGGGCTAATGGAAATTCTGTTTTATTACTTCCCGGTATAACACATTCGGGACCAATCTAAACTTTATTAATCTTTTCAATCACTTCACTTAATGATTTTTGTTCTATGCAAACATTATTTTACATTGATTATATTACAACTATGTATTTGGAGAACAAGTAAGACATCAAATTTGTGTAATAATTTAATTTTGGTGCCAACTCAGTCCAGTTCAATGAAAGACTGAAAAGGATCGAAATGGATCAAAATAGTCCAAAACAGACTGAAAAGGATCGAAGAAACACCGAAATGGACCACAATTTTATCCTGTAAACAATTTACAGAACATTTTCCAGAAGTTGTAAAATTCCCTTCTTTGATATGCAGTCAAGTCCACTTAATTGCATACCTGATAATAGCATATTCCTGTTAATTGCATAACATTCTGCTGCATAGAACCATTTCTAGGCAAATCTATACAAAGTCTGTCTTTTAATTGCATATGTTTTCTTTGCAATGTCTGGTTAATTGCATAAGAAAATGCAGAAAGCCAATTATTTTAATCTTCCGAAGTTAAAAAAAACCTTATCTTTTTAACAAATATTCACAAAATGACCATGATCTTATGCTATTTTAGCATCTGTTAAAATATTCTGCTTACATGGTCAAAACATTCCTTACTTATTGTATATTTCTGTACTTTGATTTTATACCAGTGTGCAATAATAATAATAATAATAATATAATTTTAAATGGGTATTTCTGATAAAGGAATAATCCTGTTAATTGCATAAAATATTGGTGCACCATGACCATGCAAATAAGAGGATTCCACTGTATATACAATTTTTTTTTAATAAACAATATTAAAAGACTCAAGGAAGGGGATATTGCAACTTTTGGAAAATCTTCTGTTAATTGTTTACAGGATAAAATGGTGTTTCTGCCATCCATTTCAATCCGTTTCAGTCATTTTTGGTCTTTTGTTGGACCCAAATCAGTTTGGTTTGTTTTTTGCTTATTTTGGATTATGTTGTTTTATGTTATTGGCAGCAATCTTGTTTGTGAATTTTATTGATATGCCACTAAAAGACTCTATTCTATCAACAACTGGTGACAGAATGTTTTACTTTTAGTGACAAAAACCCAGTTACCATTGTTACTTACTAACATAGTGACAGTTAAATTCTTATTTTTGTGCTGGGGAAGGGAGATGGGGTGTTGTTAAATAACTAAAGTGTGCAATAATTTGAATTTGGTGGCAACTCAGTCTGATTTGAATATTTGCTTATTTTGGATAATGTTGCTATAATGTTATTGTCTGCTATGTTGTTTGATAATTTGATCAATATCTCTCTAAAACAGTCCATTTTCAACATTAAAATCATGGTACTGAGAAATAATAATCATTGTTTTGTTGAAAATAAACAAAATGTTTTTGTGTAGGTTTTCTTGAGGTGTTGAATAATAAAGGATCTTCGTTTGGTCTGCATGAAATCAGTCTAATTGAACTGAGGACTTCTGGAGCAGTGGGTGCGGCATCACTGAGTGCTAAAAACATAGACTTTAACCTGCCTATTGACTATGAAGCAAACTCTAAAGTGTTTTTCAATACCATGTTGACCAAACAAGAAAGACATAAAATGTGTACAATAATGTAATTTTGGTGGCAACTCAGTCTGATTTGAGTTTTTGCTTATTTTGGATAATGTTGCTATTCGTTATTACAGCAGTCTTGTTTGATAATTTTATCGATATTCAGGTGTTGAATTTCACCAAGGCATTGAGGCATTTGCCATGCCACCCTGTCCCTTTGCTTTAATGCCCTCTCAGTTTCACTTGTAACGAAGGCAGATATTGCCCTTTTTTCCTGCTTGCCCCATAAGAAACTCACATTTCCAGTTATGTCCATGTGTCCTGAAAACTGCCTTGGTGCCCTCTTTGATTCCTCAAAATCCGAGGCAATAATCGCCATGCCCCCCAAACACCAAAGTTTGACCCCTGGATATCCTACTAAAAGACTCCATTCCATCAACAACTAGTGACAGATGTTTTGCTTTCAGTAACAAAAATCCAGTTGCCATTGTTACATACTGAATTAATGACTGTTAAATTTGATAGAAACTTTGTTCGATTATGCCAAAGGTGTCATCAAATGGTTGACAAGTTCATCTGTGATAACACGTGTGAATGTTTTCTTTATTTATCATCTCATTATGTTCAAACAGTAAATTAAAGAAAATGTACTTTTGTTTTTCTTTGTCTAAAATTGTGAAATCCATACGTGTTGGATATTTGAAAATCAGAAACTTAGATGACTTTTAAGACTGGAAAACTCATAGAAATAGAACACTTGAAAAATAATTAAAAATAATTTCAAAATATTTTCTTAATTTCTGACATGCATAACCAGAGTTGTTTTCCTTTGACATCCAACTGCTAAAGTTGTAGTTGATCTGCATTCATGTTGTAGAAAACCTGTTGTGCTGGGTAGGGCATGAGGGTGGGGTCGTTAACCCACTATTCAATCAATCAATTAGAAAACTTGTATGTTGTCTTGGAAAATAATTACATAATGAACTTTATTCGTATGGGAATTATTTTTCAAAGTTCCTCATAAGATATCCCATTCATATTTTTTGGTGCTAACCAGTATTTCAAAATTAGAATGTTTAGGACTCATCATGTTCAGTTATAATAGAAATGGTATTACACAGAATATAATTTAGTATTCTATATACCTGATATCTAGAGAACATTATTTTTATGTAGTCAAGAGGTAAAAGGGTTGTAAAACTAGTATAATTGTAGTTTTTGTTTGTCAGGTTGGAATTTACCCATCTTGCATTATCTTGTTGTTGTGAGTGTATGAAAATACCTTTCAATGTAAATTATAGGTTAGTGGTAATGTGTTTTTGTAGTGTTTCTACAATTGATGTGATAATAAAAGTTATTTCCAGATGTGGTGATGGATACAAATTTTGCCTATAATTTTATTGGGGTTTTATAATAAAAAGAAAAATCTTGTCATTTAGACTGACACAATTTCGTAGTCATTATCATAGAGTTCATTATGTTTTATGTTGAATAAATACTTGTGACCAACCAGTTGAAACTTTCATTGTTGTTTTTATAGTTCTTTATTGTGTGGAAATATTCAGTTCATCCATGTGTCTCTCGTAACCATGACAACACCAATTTAATCTAATTTTGTAATTGAATTTGAGAATATGATTTGAATTAAAATCTTGTTCCTAATACATTACAAGAAAAACAGAATGCATGCTTAACTTAAACTAAGCTTTATCATTGCATAACAAGATTTATTGTGGTCACATGTCACAATACTCACTCCTGTCTGTCGACTTCAATTCTGAATTTTTCAAAACTGGGACAGGTTAAAACTGAAAAATAAGGTATTAAATAAATGTACTTTAGGTGATTGTCAAACCATTTTCATTTTTGAGAATTCAGGAGGCTCATATATTTTGACAGTGGCTCATATATACATTGTATATATATAATGCATGTGTTTTAGAATATATTATTTATGATTATTGTTGACATTTTATATTTCTATCACATTTAAACAAATATTTATAATACATCAGTCAAATTAAACAATTTTGAATTGAGTTTTTGTTATCTGTTTATCGCTCTTTGATAGACAAGCTGCTTTTGTGTTGTAGTTTGGCCATCAGGTAAAAATAAAGTAAAGTTTGTTTTATTTAAAGATTCCTCTAGAGCACATTGATTTTTATATCAGTGGCTATTGGACGTCAATCATATGGCCATTCTGACATATGTATTTAGAGGAAACCTACTGCAGCCACATTGACTACTCTTTCTGATAAGCAGCAAGGGGTGTTTTATATGCACCGTCCCATATGCACGACAGCACATACCATGGCCTTTGATAAACCAGTTGTGGATCACTAGTTGGAATGGAAAATAGCCCAAACTGCATATGGGTCCACTGAGAAGGATCAATCCGACGACCGACCGATTCACAGCCAGACATGCTACCGTTTGAGCTACATCCCACTCCGTTTGGCCATCAGATTCAAGGTGCAAGTGTTTCATCTAAATGAAGCATACACCACGTTCCAGCCAGTGGTCCATAAAGGACATGGTAAAATTATGGTATGTGCTGTCCTGTCCATGGAAAAATGGATATAAACGATCCCTTCCTGCAGTCATTAAAAACATGGAAAAGTTTTGAAGAATTTGCATTAACCTTTTCCATGGACAGCAGAGAAAGCCAGGTTGTGTACCCAGTACTGTGTGCTTGAATATTATTTGGATATAAGCACGTGAAAATACATTAACATAAGTCAACTTTACCTCTTTGGATCAAGATCTGAGAGATTGGTGTAAAATGGTTCTAGCAATTGTGAATAGGGGGGTGCAACTATGGATGGCAAAACTCGACCTTTCAAGTGCCAAAGGGTTTACACAGGAAAAATGTTCACTCCCTGAAAATTGATAAACCATTTGTAAATCACTGGTTGGTGCAAGTGTCTTATACCTATCCACAGAGCCAAGCATAGCATTCACTCTGGTTTGGAACCGGTATCGAGATTAAAAATTCCATGCCTCGACTGAGATTTGATCCCAGTACCTACCAGCTGTGAGCCCAAACAGCTTAACCACTGTGCCATTAGAGCTGAGGATTTTGTGGGAAAGGAAAAACAACAAAACCATTCTGCAATAGTTTTAATTGCCATGATATATTTGAACACCATTATATAACTACTTATACAAAATTATGTAATCCATAGTTATGCAAATATATTAGTATACAAAAATGAACACTTGAGTACCGGTAATCACATCAACAATTCAACAAAATAGCACTAAATATGAAAATATCCTCTAACAATGTAATTACCTATAGTAAAACTAAATACGCAACCATTTTATTTGTAAAATGAAAATTACAAAATGTCGTAACCTTATAGCACTGATAAAAGCTAGAATAAAATGAAAACAAAAATGTTACACCGCCTCACTATTCGAATATATATAAAAAGCGAATTTGTACACTTAGTACTATTTTAAGTAAAATGGATTAAGGGGAATAACATTCTTTGGTATAAAGCAAAAGGTATCAGTTCACTTTGTGAATTTTTGCAAACAAAATCAAAAATCAATCTCTGGAAAGTACTCTACTGAAATAAATAAAACCCAAATACTGTTAATATTTAGCAAAATAAATATATCTGTGAACATTAATAAAGTAATCACAGTTTCTGTATTCATCTCAATCTGGTAAAATTTCTTGTTTTTTGTTTAACGATACCACTAGACCACATAGGTTTATTAATCATTGGCTATTGGATATCAAACATTTGGTCACATTGACGCCTAGTCAAGTGTGAACCAGCCTCCAACGGGTTTTGAACCACTGTCATCAGCCAGAGTCCAATGTTCTACTGCTGGACAGAGGCTTATCAATTCTTGAAAGATGAAACTATAAGTATTTATTACAATTATTTTAGTATAACCAATAACTTCTCTGAAAACTGTACCCTGTTAAAAGAAATCCTTATCCTAACCTTTCAAGTTTATGATCATTTTGTATGTATTTGATGACACACATTGGTGACGTAATTACAAAATGTATATAGATATTAAGTTTTAAAATGGCATAAATTCATAAACTGAATATTGCACTCATTTTGGCTGCAGCATGAAATGTCTAAAGGATGGGTTTAGTTCACGTTTTTTTTTTAAAATTATTTTTGTACAACTGATGACAAAATGAAACAATTATTTCAAAATCATTTATAAAACATTATGCATACAATTAAAATGCCATTTTGAAACAGTATTTATACACATAAGAGAAAACTTAATGTAAAATATGCAAGTATAATACGCAATTAATAAGAAAGCACCAAAATGAACATATTTCTCCATATGAAACTGATTGTTTGAAAATTAATGATACAGAAAACAAAGGTCATAATAGTGTTTTTAATGTAAATTTTTAAGGTCTGCCAATGATGACAATATGCTGCCTTGGTGAGATCAAGATGTTAAGGGGCAACGTTATTTAATGCATTCATCTGATTAATGCTGAATAATGTCAACATTGGGCACAATTTTCATATAACAAAAAGATTAATACTTTTCAAACTTTTGAGCTACCTATTTGTGGTTGTTTTCTGAAATTTGATTTAAAATGATGCATACTATACACTATTTTATGTTTCAATGAAATCGGTTAAAATTTTAAACTAATTATGAGACAGTTTATAAAAAAAAGGGGTTATTTTATAATTCAGCAAGCAAATACTTTAACTGCCTATGTTAGGACAGAATAACCTTTGCAAGCAATTTCACTGGTTCTAAACATTCTAACTGGATTTAGCATAAGTGCAAAAACTAGTCTAGCAAATCTCCACAAGCTATCTGGTCCTAAACGTAAACCTGGTATATGACCAAAATTATACTGAACCAAAAAAGAAACTATGCATGTTGAAAAATGTTTCACTGGGTGGTCACAGCAATGGTCCAACTTGTGATATTACTGAAAACACACACCTAATAATTCCATAATTTCTGTCATGAATGTCATCAAGTTTCTGTAATAAATGACTACTGATTACATGCATACTTTTTTGGTTGAGTATATTTAGTTCTAAATGATGTCAACCATATTTATTTACATACCACAGGCAGATTCAGATGGGGATCTAGACACTCCCTACCCATGTCTAGCCACCTTTTCTTTTCCCTCTATAAATTGGTCACAGTTAATTTTGCAACATTAAAATATTTTGGCCCACCCCATCTGAAATTTCTACATTTGCCCTTGCATACTTTCAGATTGAAATAAGGATCCAGAGGCCAGTTTTATTTTTTCCACTATAAAATGGTCATAATCAATATTCAAAATCTCAAAAATAGTTTTGGCCCTTCCAAAATTTCTGCATTTCCTTGCATACTTTATAAAAAAAATCCAAGAGATAAGTTTTGTAACATCCTATTACAAATAATATTTAATATTAGAATTATGGCAGTGTTCCAAATCAATGATATGATAAAATAATTATATTACATATGTCCCATTTTGCTGACATTACTAAATACTAAATTATTGATGAGTGATACTGTTTGAATTTAACACCCAATGAGTGTTGCTTTTATTTAATGACACCACTAGAGCACATTGATATTTTAATCATCAGCTATTGGATGTAGAACATTTGGAAATTTTGACACAATGTGACCTAGCCTTCAACAGGCTTTGAACCATAGATTTCAGCTTGAGAGTCCGATGTCCTACCACTGGACCACTGAGGCTCACACTCAATGACTGGATATCAGTTGGTAAACAAGAGAAGAAACCCAAAAATCAGTAACTATAGATTTTTAACACTTTATTTGATTAAAAAAAAAAATGACCACCATTCTTTTCTCCCTTGTTTTATCTAATGTTTGAAAACAAGTTTTAAAAATGGGAATTAATAAAATTATTTTTATTAAATACATGTATTTATTATTAAATCTCCAAGTTAGTGCCGGATTTAGACCTTGGTTGGCCTAGGGCACTTCAGGTTTGGCGGAGGGACCCTCAATATAGATAACAAATTAAAAAAATGAACTAAATAAAACTAATTTTATAATTATTACATTTTTTTAATAAAAGAAGTCCTTAAACTCAGGGGCCTGGGGCAATTCCCCCCTTTGCCCCCTTATAAATCTGGTTAAGTGGAGCCTTCTTGTATTTTTTTCATTATTATCTTTTTATTTTCCTGCCTATTTTCTTTTATAATTATTAACATACAAACTGCCACCTACAAGTATATATGCAGAAATGAGCGTACCAGATTTTACCACTACTGGTATGCTTTTAGTGAGCTAGCATTTCACCATAGTAAATTAAAGATACCAGCAACGGTGATAACTTGTCAGTAAGTTTACTGGTGAAGGGGAATAACAAATCAATGTAATGAAGTTAAACATGTTTAAAATTGTTACACATTTATCTTCACATCAATCACATAGCTGACTATTAGTATACTTGTGGTAAAGGGAAGAAACCCATGGTATTGTGTTCGGCAGTCAACGTGTTAAAAACAGAATTACAATGATATAAAAAAATTAAAAGAAGATATAATCACACAAATCAAAAACATAACGTTACAAAAATGACATATTACAGAAAATAAAAACAGCTTTACAACCGAAATTACGATCAGTTATTAGATTGGGGAGTTCACAAAGCAAATACCACAACTAAGGTTTTAGTGTCAATGAATAAATACAGGATTTTAAAATATATTTTAATTACTGAAATCCATTTTGCATAAAAATAATAAAACAATATAAACGACTAGATTTACAAAAGCACTATAGATATTGCTGCATGCATGGGAAAACGTGGTATTTATGATGAGTTCAATATATACAATCATGTATGATTTTCATTGTGTGATGCATTATGTAGGGGTGCAACGATATACCATTATATTGAAATACTTGCCGAGTGTGATGCATACCGTGATATAGTTTCATATATCGCAATATATCTACTTAATTAGCATCCAGTCTTATAAAACCTATGACTATGACAGCGATATAAAAATAAAAGTTAAACTTAATTAAAACATATAAATCTTCTGTGTCTGTATATTCCTTTTTCATCGGAAATTGGTACAGGTCACCCTGCCTGAGATATGTTTAGTAATTTGTATGATGGTATCAAATTATACTTTATCACATCTTTATAATTAATCAAACTGTATTGCAATATGGATTTGCTGTATCACAATACATCACAATACGGTTTTGGCCATATGTTGCACCCCTAGTCTTATATATTACACTTATAACAAATTAAATGATGCACAACACAAATGGTTTTAATATGTTACATACAGTTTTATTCATACATCAAAGAAAGCCAGCTAACAGTGATGGGTACAGCTGAGTAATCACAAAGTTAGTTTTTTTTTGTTTTGTTTAAAAAGTAAAGTTTGTTTTATTTAACGACGCCTCTAGAGCACAATGATTTTAATCTGATCATCGGCTATTGGACGTCATACACATGGTCATTCTGACATATGTCTTAAGAGGAAACCCGCTGCCACCACACAGGCTACTCCTTCCGATAAGCATCAAGGGATCTTTTATATGCTTCGTCCCACAGACAGGACAGCACATACCACGGCCTTTGATAAACCAGTTGTGGACCACGGGTTGGAACAGAAAATAGCCCAAACAGCAAATGTGTCCACTGAGAAGGATCGATCCGACAACTGACCGGTTCACAGGCGGACACTATCATTTGAGCTAGATCCCACTCCTTGTTTTGTTTAAGGACACCACTAGAGCACATTGATTTATTAATCACTAGCTACCGGATGTCAAACATTTTGATACGTAGTATGTATAAATGTTGAAGTAACCAGTGTGACCCAAAACAACCGAGCATTAAATAAATATCTCTGTGGGAAGGAGGGGGGAGTTTAGGGAGGTTGAATTGCAGCTCAAGATATGAGTAATTTCTCAAAGTGCCAAGTATTTTCTCTGATGATTTTGGTCTCATGAGGAACAGTAAATGGCAAAAACATAAAACATATGAGTATCTGTAATTGTGATGCTCAAATATCGGTAACATTTGCATAAATGGTTGCACTTTGCCCGATGATGGTTTTGAAATGAGTTTTGTTGAAAACGCTTGCTTAGCTGCTAACCATTGATTGAGATTTGGCAGTTAGTTAGTTTTTTTCCATTTATTTAAAATATAAAATGATGTTAATTAATCTGCTCACATCATGGTTACACACACAAGGTTCATCTGTAAGGAACATTGGGTGTAAAAATGTAACAGCCATATTAACATTGTCAGATTAAAATTTCACATGTATCACTGCAGACAGTTTCCATGTTAAATTTGTTCTGCCTAATCAAATGTGTTTTCTTTTATCTGTGGTGTGAACTTGCCATTAAGGACATGCATGAAGACATGCACATTGGTATAGCCAAGATTTTATACTGAGTGGGGCAGTACCAGATTTAGACTTTGTGAGGCCCTAAGGTATATAAAGATTGGAGGCCCCGTGTACAAAAGCAACATACAATTTTACAAGCAAAAAAAACCCCTGAAATTTTGTGATGCCCCTTCAGATTGTGAGGCCCTGGGCTTCAGCTTGCCAAGCCCATAAGTAAATCTGGCACTAGGGTGGGGTGTAGGACTGCACCAAAAATGCTAATAGGACTGCCAAACAAGCAAATATGAAAGATGGTGAGGAAAAAATATATGATTGGGTGAGGCATGGCCCCTCCATCTGGCTACACCATTTTATTTAGTTAACGACCCCCCAGCACAAAAGTAAACATCGGCTATTGGGGGTCACCAGTGCACACATATAACTGTTTTCAAAATGTTTTACAGTTTGCAATCATAAAATAACAGGTTTCTAAATTATTAATAAATAGGTTTTAAGTACATGTACAAAACAGAACCACATGATGCTAAGGTATGAAGCTACCAAAATGAAACCAAATATCAAACAATATATTCAAAAGAGTTGATGATTAGCTGCAACTTGGTATGAAAAAATAACATTATCGTCGCATGTATTACGTGATTTTATCACGCATCTCAATAACAAGGTTATAATAATCATGAAAATAATGTGGTTTCATTATAAAATACTTGGTGATCAATGTCATAAATTACACATCAGCCAGTTTACACGTCAATGTAATATTACAATTATGTCACACACAGGAATTATGTCAAAATCATGTACATTAACATCATATATAGTCTGCACTCTGACGAAGGGGCAAATATTACAAATTTTATAAATGTTTATAGAGCCAGAGATTTTGATTCTGAAAATAACAACTTTATCTTTCACTCCATTAATTAGTTATTTAATTTTAGACATGGGAAATCAATGTGACTTACGTAATTGGGCAAAATTGCATATTCGTCCCTTCGATATATGTTTTTTGTATAGAATTACCATAAGTAATTAATGGTTTTAACTTTGTAAATAATTATTTGCTAATCAGATATCGAATACCTAATCCAAATTTTGTCTAACTACGAAAATTACAACACATTTTGAGTCAAATATGAAAAATATCCCAAATGTGTAGTAGTCACTTCATCAGTAAAAGATGAGATAATGACTCTCAAGTGAAATATTCTTCAGAGGAATCCTGCTACTACCACATAGGCTACTCTTTAGGATCAGCAGCAAGGAATTTATACAAGCATTTTCCCATAGACTGGGCAGCACATACCACGACCTTTGATTAACCAATTTAGTCAATGCACGTCCTGTACATGAACCTACTGAGCTTTCTGGAGCACTCACTCAGGGTTCTATCCAGCATTGAGATAAAAAAAAATGCCATGTCTTGACTGAGATTTGATCCCAGTACCTACCAGCCATCTCAAAAAACTTGGATCGCAACTACAAGGTTGGATACCATACTATGGCACATAGTGACCCATAGTCTTGTACTGCACCAGACAAAATGAACAAATATGTCCTGACATCAACCATCTGTGATACACTATTCAATGTAAATGATGTTGATATATGTGTATAATAATATGTATATAATTAATAATATACACTAATACAAGCACTAATTTTCATTTACTACATGGCAGTAAGAAAGAAACAATCACAACACGACCAAAAAAAATTGTTTAACGACACCTTAGCACAGTGGTTTAACAGTAACCATCAGATACATGGCATTTTTAACACATGGTTCCAAGAGAAAACACATTTCCACCACACAGGCTATTCTTTCCAGTTAGTTGCATGAAGTATTTTATATGCGCCATCCCACAGACAGGACAGCACATATCACGACCTTTGTTAAACCAATCATGAACCACTGTCTGGAATGCAAAACAGCCTAATGGGTTCTCTGAAAGGGATTGATATGACTAATCACATCTCACAGATACTCTATTTCCGAAAATTCATAAGAAATAACATAGAACATTTTAAAATTAAAATGTTACACTGTGAGTATACCTGTGTTTGGCGCAGGTACCAAGTATTGCACACGTTAATAAATGTGACCTGCCATGATGAAATGAGTTTTAACTCGTTGTCCACTATCAGCATTACAGACAAAAATAAGCCCCGAGGTACTATCTGGGTTGTTTTCATTGTTTTTGAAAATGTAAAGTGATCAAACCTTGTATTATGTTACAGTTAACTTATTATGCTCTAAAATAACAATTTTTAAAGTCAATTTTCACATAATGGCCACCAGTATACCTTTCAACTTCAAACATCAATAATTTCAAGACTAACTGCAGTAGAAACTTGATTCAAGCATCAAAATAAACAACAGAATCTGAACTTTTTAACAGTCAATAATTAAAAACAACCAAAATTTAAGTTAACTCATTTTGTGGTGGCAGGTCAAATATGGGCATGGGGGTTTGCAATTTCCTAGGAAATCACCAGAGGGGTTTGTGATTTCCAGGGGTTTGTAATTAAATGCTACACCGGTAGTAAATATTTGTGATGCAAATTTTAAAACTTATTTTGTGTTCTGAATATCGCCAGTCACATCCTCACACGTGATCCTGGTTGGAACAGTTTCTTTTCATTTATGAAACCACTCATGATTACCAAGTTTAATATGAACAGCTATTGATCTAAAAGTGAAATACATAAAATAAGAGTGAAAATAGTTAAACTATTTTGCAATACATGATATACGCAAGATGTTTAATAATTATAAATAAAATATTTTGTTTTATTAAGTTTTTAAAAGTAATAAGTACAACTGTTTGCTATATATGATAATATTTTGGACTTATATACATATTGAAATAAATGCATCTGTACTATGAAGAGGCTTTCATTATTATATACATATTGAAATAAATGCATCTTATTATCAATTGCTGAAATTGCCAGTGGCAATCGGCAATTCTGCAGAGATAGCCGTCAAGTTTTTCATTCTCCGTGGCTCTTTTTTTGCCACAGACTAAATTTGATCAAGGTTCATTTTTAAAAAGAAAACTCAGTGATGGAACCATGTGAATGCTAAAATTAAATGGAAAATGCCGTGGACACTATTTCTCCACAGAATTTATTTTGCCATGGACATTTTCTTAACTGTGGCTTTTATAATTATATACATATTGAAATAAATGCATCTGTACTACAAAAGGGCATATCTTTAGTGTTTTTTACAGACAGGTGGCTGGTATCTACAGTGGCCTTTATAGCAAGACTGTAGTTATCAGAAAATGTTTTGCCTCTTTAAAAGTCAAAAATATCTTGTCATATGGAATCCGTAATAAATATAGATGTATTTACAGGGGTTCTTTTTACAGTAAAATGCATCAACAACTGTTTGTGTTAGCATGTGTACAGAATATCGTATGTTCCCCCATGTATGGAGGATTCACTTGTTTTCAATCAGGGTCTGCAATCTCAACACAAGTTCACGAGAAATTTTCAGCACTTGTTTTGCATTATGTCGCTCAGCCATTTCTAAAAATATATAAATGGAAACAAATGAAAATGAATAGTTATAGGTGTATTTGCCTAAATATTTCCAAAATAGATAAATGTCTGTTATATAATACATATGTAATACATTTTGGCAGTTCAATGTTTTACAATATTTTACTCATAATTTTAAGACCTTATTCACTAAATTAATTATGCACAACTTATGTAATATGTTGGTCCTAAAATGCATTAATTTTTGTAATACAATTTAAAATGTTTCAAATATGTAGCAGTGGCGGATTCTGAGGGTGGCCTGGCATCCCCCCTCCACTAAATTTTGCTATTTAAAAAAATTACTATATATAATAATTATAATTTTTAATTATTATTATTTTTTTACTATTAAAGAATCCAAGGATACTCTAGCCCCCCCCCAATGGATTTTCTGAATCTGCTACTGTCTAGGGAATAACACTGATATATATCCCGATCATTTTATAATCACAACCTGATTAAAATTTTTAAAACTATGTTCATGAGTCTGATTAGATGTAAAATCTTTCAGTGCTGGCTAGAAATAAAACTATTTTCTAACCTAATAGTTAAGATGCAAATAAAATAGACTTAATTTATCTATTGCAATTAAAATAAACAGGATTGGTAAAAAAACTAAATTCTTCAGCAGCTTAATGATACACACTAAAAACTAATTTTATTAAATTTTTATTAAAATTCAACAACACCTCTGCATTCTTAGCAATGTTTGGATAAAGCTCAGGACTTACCATTGAAGAACTTGATAATGTCTGTGAAATCCATGTTGTTGTCAAGGATAATGTCGCGGTAGTACTCGACCAGAGCCAAAGCAATAAAGAGCACAAAGTGAGAGGAGCTGATAAACTTGGCTGCCCATATCGTCTCCCACACGGCAAATACATCATCATACACAAGTTCTGTCAACAAAACATTTAACAAATAAAGTAAAGTTTGTTTTATTAAAGGACGCCTCTAGAGCACATTGATTTTTATCTTATCATCGGCTTTTGGACGTCAATCATATGGTCATTCTGACATATTTATTTTAAACGAAACACGCTGACATCACATAGGCTACTCTTTCCGATAAGCAGCGAGGGGTCTTTAATATGCGCTGTCCCACAGATAGGACAGCACACACAACGGCCTTTGATGAACCAGTTGTGGACCACTGGTTGGAACGCGGAATAGCCCAAACTGCAGATGTATCCACTGAGAAGGATCGATCCGACGACCGACCGGTTCATAGGCAGACGCGCTACTGTTTGAGCTAGATCTCGCTCCTATGATGACAGTGTGACGGATAGTGTTATATTCACTGTTACGGGTTCTCTCTGATATTGGCCCTCGGCAAGACTTTGAAGGTGTTCAGAAACCATATACAACGCAAGTTGTGAAGTTCCTAGTAGGTTAGACCATTCACTGCCGAAGCCGGATCGATCCCCAGTGGGGATGTCGACGAACGTGAACATGGCCAATCAATGGGATCAAGTAACATTTGTCAAAGAATCCCTACCAAGATGGCCTCTCTGGTTATTTTATATTTACTCTTGATACAGCGCCATGCGTCATACCACCAGCTGTCCGTGCAAGACTGAAAATAACATTGGTAATTTTATCACATATTTCATACTATACTGAAAATTCAAAATGAAATAATTACAAAATTCCGTTTCATATTTTCTACCATGATCTACAATAGTACTACAGTTTACATTTATCTTGAAATTTAACTGTCGTAATAGATTTTTTTCTCTGCAAGGTTGAAAATAACATTGGTAATTTTATCAAATATTTCATACTAAATATGGCAGTTCAAAATAGAAATAATTATAAAATTCCTTTTCGAATTTACTGCCATGATCTTACAATATTACTAGTTTACATTCATCTTGAAATTTAACTGTTCTAATTGATAATTTATTTTTTATTCTTTCTTTTTTATTAAATTTAATTTATTTATTATTTATTTTTTATTTATTTGTTTATTTATATTATTATTATTATTATAACAGAAGCTTGATAAATAAAACAAATTTTCTTACCAAATACATCAATACTTTTCGCATTTTCTAATTAAGATAATTTGACAGATAACCAAATAAAAATAATTTAAAAAATTATATATATCATCTGAAACGAAAACTTAGATATCATGATTAAAACCCGTTCACCAAAAACATCCTACCATTCTCCAATTTTTTCAAGAGTTTTAATAAAAAAAATTATAGCCTTTGTCCGCAGGTGTGTATGCGAGTGTGTATGTGAGTGTGTCTGTGCGCGTGTATGTGTGTGTGTGTTTGGTTATTATTATTATTATACTGTTTTAAGGACACGACACGAAATAAAAAACTAGATTTATTAAATACACTGAAACTAATTTATAATCGGACGAAGAGCGAAGTTCTAGACGCTTCTGAGAATGTATATATAAATGAAAAGTATAATTTTAAAAAATATTTTCAAAATAGAATTTAAATGCGAGAAAATATGAATAAGTCAAGGATATAAATTAATTTAATTTAAAATGTTTTAACAACCAAGAATATATTAGGCTAATTATAATTATCAACATGTTCAAAAATATTCATCATTCCAAAAAGTACGCCTACACGATTCATCGACTTTTACTGTTCAAGTAACTCGAGTAGCTCTTGTAGACTGCCTAACATCTTTGGTTATGTTAGAGGACACGAATGGCGTTCTGTAAGTAAAAAACGCCGTAAAGAACAAACTTGAGCGCTGAATGAGTAATAATTACTAATAAAGAGACCCGTAAGGCACTGAGGTTGTAAGGACAGGTCGCACAAGTTCGACTGATACCACGCCCACAGGCGCCCGTTTCTTGGGCACACGCTGTATTCACCCAGAGAATACAAGTTGGGAGAAAAACCAGCGATTCAAAAGATTTGATATTTTGTTGGTCTTCCTATTTCAGTTAATTTAAAAAAATAGTTTATTTTATTCAACCACGCACATAGAGCATATTGATTTTTATCTTATCATCGACTATTAGACGTCAATCACATGATCATTTTGACATATTTATTTAGAAGATAGCTACTGCCGCCTTATAGGCTACTCTTTCCGATAGTTATGTAAGGGGTCTTTTATATGCACCGTCACATACCACTGCAATGGATGAACCAGTTGTGGACCACTAGTAGGAACCGAAAATAGCCCAAACTGCAAATGGGTCCACTGAGAATGATCGATCCAACGACCAATCGGTTCACAGGTGGACACGCTACCGTTTGAGCTACATCCCGCTCCTTATTTCAGTTATCTACTACTCGGCATCTCGAACAATAAAACCACTTCCTTTTTCAGAGGCGTTGGAACGAAATTCATATTGAGGGGTGGGTGTTGCTCCCGTTTCTGAACATTAGAATTTGCCGGTGAATAATTCAACGATGAATAAGGAACATGTTTATGATAATTATTGGGGTAGAGGGACGGCGCTCCAACGCATCTGTTTTTATTTCGTGGTTATGTGTACGTACACTCATATTCTATTAACCCAGGCCCCTAGCCAGGGGCTTCGTAGAGTTCGAACGAACCCCCCTTTTTCTGAAGTGCCCTTTCAAACTAGGCTAGAGATCCACAGCTTTTTGAAAAGTTATTTGGTTTTGGTTGACATATTTAACTCGCTACGCTCGCAAGTACCCTTTTAATACCAAAAAGAACCCCCCAACAATCCTGGCTATGTGCTTGTTAACCCTTGTGATTTAGGAAATGATTACACTGAAATCGAAAAGGTAAATAAAAAATATCGTCACTCTCAAAATTGTGAACCTCAGTGGTTTAGCGGTGGGACATAGGATTCTAAAACAAAAGACAGTAGTTCAAACTTCGTCGAAGGCTGGCTTATTCTTTAGTAGGTGTCAAATGTTTCCAGATCTTTGAATGCCAGTAGCAGATACTTAATAAATCAATGTGCTCTAGTGGTGTCGATAACCCCAACACCCACCCACCCTCTCAAATTGATTTACTTAGTACTTGACGTAGGCCAATTTATTATTTTTATTTCTTAAAATATTTTATTACACACACACACACACACACACACACACACACACACACACACACACACACACACACACACACACACACACAC
>JAULBS010073829.1:0-20795 GCA_032355785.1 Symmetromphalus regularis | reverse complement strand
TTCTCACAAACGTATAGGTAAGGTATACTTGGAACGTAAATTTTACACGTAAATTTTACACCGTGTACGAAGTTGACTGTGGACGAAGTTGTACCGTGGAAGAAGTAACCAGGGACGAAGTTGACCGTGGACAAAGTGACCTGTTACATTGGTTTATTGATGTCTAGACATTGTTTCAATCACTGGTGCCTGTGGCAGTGTTAGTTGATTGTCTTCAGATATACACTTCATTCTTCCATGAACATCTAAAATTATCAACCAATTCTTATAACACCATATTTATAACTTTGTTATTAATATAATGTTATTTCAAATAAAAATTCTATTCTTTTCTCAGCCATTTACTCTTTAGGGAAATCTGTCCTTGTGGTTCAGCTTTTCCCGTTAATTGCCAAATGAGAGAATCAGTTTCTTGCATATCTTTTTACAGATTTTTTTCAATTATTGCTTTATATATAATAAATACCTACAAAGACACATTTATAATGCAACATAAATAACATAAAAAGTTATTAGTATTTCAATAAATGTTAGCAATAATATAAACACCTTAAAACAATCTATTTTGTATGGTATAATGTGAATGTGGTGAAGCAGTTGGTGTACAAATTTGTGAATGGATGCATTTTTATAAAGTGATTACTTGCTGAATTTACTGATGTTGAAATCACAATTATAGAATTTTGAGTGAAAATTTCATGTGATTATAGATTTGTCATCGTCAGTTTTCATTGTTACCAGGGATGAATGAAATTAGTGTCACATTTCACCGTCTAACGCATGATAGATATATGCTGTCAGTGGAAATGAAGCCTCCAACTGAAAAGACGCCACACCTCCCTCCTCTAATAAGTGAACCGTCGTTGCCACTTAGCTTCGTATGTGCTATTCTCATGAATGTTTCATTCTCATGTATTAGTCAAGTTTTATAATTAAGAAAAGTAATTTGTATCTTAACTGATAACTTGAAGACAAAATCAACAAAAATTCAATCTTCAATTTTTAGTTTTTGCTTTAAACTTTAGTTTTGGACAGTTAAAAAAAGAGTACAAAATGAAATAAAAGGATCATTGAAAACGATTCCCTTGGTCGATAACTTTACCAATTTTGGTAATTTTAAATGGACTGAACAAACAAGAACTATATTTATCATAATTACTGGACTTATTTCAGTCCAATTTAACTAATTTTGGTTTTTAGTCTTAGTGTTATTTTTCTATTTTATTATTTGAAATTTGGCTTTCGGAGAAACAAACGATATAAATCAAGAACACAAGCTGTAATTTGCAGGTCTTCACAAGATTATCTGTTTGTTATTGTTTTCAGTTTTAATGCTGTAATAAAAGATTGGATATTTTTCAAAGTACAGTTAAGTGATAATAGTTTAAAATTTTAACCAACCCACAAAAAAGAAACACTCCAATTATATGAATGTGAAGCACACGGACACAACTAATTATACACACAGTATTTCCAAAGTAGTTATGTCTGCGTAAATAAAAGCCCATATAGCGTGCTATTCCATTTGTTTGACCGTGCAACAACATTAGAATCTGTACAACTAAACATCCAAATGTGTGACATCAATATTTTTGCAGCAAATATGATTACGTCATATATTGAACTTATGTCGAGGCTTTCCATTAGCTAATGTATATAGAGAGAACAGAGTGTTAGCCTTGTAATTTTGTTGATGAAAATATTTATTTTCTACCAAAACAAACCAGTTAAATAATATTAAGTAAATTGTAGAAAATTGTTGTATTAGAATGTGGATTGGACTGTATTTCATCGTTAACTATTAGTCCAGTCATAATACCCACCCCCGTGCATTTTTCGAGGGGACCTTTTTTTTTTTATTGAAGATCATTACTGATGTCCGTGATGAAAATTAGCCTGGGAGTCTTTTTTACACCTGTTGTTTGGCGGCCATCTTTAAAAATGGCCACCATTTTGCAGTATTTTGAATATTTGTCAAAATCTCGATAACCAGAGAAGCAATTTTATTTTTTAAACTGCATTACATAGGTACTGAAATAATCTATAAATCATTTCATTACGCCATTTTAAAATCTCTGATAGTTTTTTAAGTATAACAGATCTTTTGGAATATAATGGCGTTGTGTATGCATATTGACATTTACACTCTTGAACCCCAGAATCAAGGATTTATTAAAGGAAAAGCTGTTTTTATGACCTGAATTCATTACTGACATGTCTGTGGTGAAAACTGGCATGGGAGTCGTTTTTTTCCAAAATTTCCCATTTGGTCGCCATCTTTAAAAATGGCCGCCATTCTGTATTATTTTTAAATAATTGTCAAAATCTCGACAACCAGAGGAGCTATTTTTATTTTTTAAACTGTGTTGCATAGGTATTGAAATAATCTATAAATAATATACTGACGGAAAAAAGAAATGCAATTTTTGTTTTGTTGGTAAATACATCAAATGTTTTATGGATGATTATTTCATTGTTTAGATTTTTAGATTATTTCTTCATTACTGATTAAATTTTAACAACTTTTGATGTGTTATCACAGACGGCGATTGCATGGATAACGTTTAATGTGGGTAGTCTGCGCCATTTCCTGGTTGAAATCAATAGCGTCTGTACCCACTGATCTTGCGTTTGTTTTTTGTTCGTCAGTATAATATTTCAACTCACTGGGAACCCAAACACGATCCTGTTGATCCAAACTATTTTCCATTTATTACTGTATTCCCTACTAAATTTTCAACGTGTTTTTTAATAAAATTTTTATTTTATTATTATTTTTTTGTTTGTTTATTTTTGAGAAAAGGCGTATGTTATATATAACTTTTTTAAATAAGGTTTATATCCTTTAAAGGGGCAGTCTGATAGATGCACAAAGTGGCAGTCCTCCTTTGTGTTGAGATGTATTGGATTAAAAAAATTATACATAAAAAAGCACGACAAATCCTCAATTCCAAACACAGAAGAAATTACTATCGATTATCATTTTTCTGGCAGTAAGTTGCTTTAATTACATACGCAAGTGCGTCTGACAAGAATTGGTTGCAGTCCTAATAACATTTAAATGTTGAAATATAGGATATGTCATCAGTTAAATTCAAATCTACAAATTACTATCAGTTAAAGCAATCTATTAGTATACTTAAAATGACAACGTGTCTGTAGGAGACGTACTCATTATAGGGAAGAACCGTAACATAGATAACTATTATGAGTTCACAATATTATAGTTTTTATACTGTATATATAATTGGGTCATTATGTTTGTAAGAATTGAATAATTTGCCAAAAATGACACTTTAACTATGATAGTGTACCTTTAATGAATTCTATCGTGTTGTGAATAGCTCTGCAAATTCCATAGATTGCTTGACAATTGTAATACAAAAAACAAGCAATTAGCAGTTGTTGCTAATTTATCAAAATTTTAAAACAAAATATTACTCGAAAAAAAAAATCATTTGTTTAAATACAATAAGAGAAGAAAAAAAAATAAAAAAAAATCCCAATAACCAAACACTTTTTACACAGAACGTACGGCTTATTCAATTTCTGTGAATATTTTTTTCAGAAGGTATATATTATAATTATGTTTACTTAACGTTGAATAACTGTTGACAAAGCGTGGCTAGTCATTTATTTTCAAACACTTGTAGTTCTTTAACAGCGCTATTCAACAAGTTCCAGGGCCAGATCCAATAATGTTAGAAGAGTGATAAAAAGATATCAGAAATAATTTCAATTCGGGGGTCCCACAACAGAAATTAAATTACATGACAAATAAAAAATGAATTAAAATGAATGAATAGAACTAATTTTATAATTATTACATTTATTTTTTTAATAAATGGATGTCCTTAATCTGGAGGCCCCTCTGGCAGGGGGGCTGGGGCAATTGCTCCCTTATAAATCCGGCTCTGTATCCAACAGCCGATGATTATAAAGCAGGGTGTTCTAACGGTGCAATTGTATCAGGAATTCTTTAAAGTCGTGTGTTACAGTGTATGTATGTAACTTTTGTTACAGTGTATTCATCACTCACGACCAACCATTGACAGATGAATTTAAGGTTAGTGTAAACGTTTTGCTGTCAATCATTTTTGCCAGCTTTCCTATTATCATAGACAGATTCAAGGGCGGGCGAAATGAGACGTATCAACCCTTTTTCACCTCAAATTATAATAGGGAAGATTAATTATTTGTGGCAGAAGGGGGAGGAGGTGTGTCCGGGCTTCCTGGGCCCCCTCTAGATCCGCTTACGAAACGCGTCGCCGTCAATGAGAAAATCCAAAATGAGTCATCCTTTGACTGGCTATAAAAAAGCAGTCCATTCTTCGGTCATTTTGTAGTTGAGCTGCTCAAATATAATTTGCCCAGTAAGCAATATCAATACGTAGTTTGTCGGTTTGTATAAGCAGGATGAATACAGCAAGAGCAATAGGGAAACTCGTTTAATAAAGGACGACGAAAAGCGTTGAAGACATGCCACAAAGCAGGTAGCCGCGCTTTCAAACGCGATGTTTTGTATTTAGTGTGCACTAGACTGTGAGCTCCAAAGTACAGTTGGATATTCGTATGACACGTTCTTAAAGTAAAACATTTTCAGAATCTTGAAATTTTACCATGTATTTGCTACCCTTACTATGTGTGGCTTTCTGTGTGCTGTGGCCTATTTTTATTTCTAGCAAATCTTCTGAAGAGCTAGAGTCTGATGAATTAATGCTAAATGTGGCGAATTCAAGTCAAAATATTTCCAAAGAACAGAAAATTGAAACACCAGTAAAAATACAAATGGCAGCAGAGATTAATGCAACGTTATCAACACCATCAAAGGCAGAATCTACAAGAACAACTTTTTCGTCAACAACAACGACGACGATACCAACAACATCAATGTCAAGTTTGTTTAAAAAAAAGAAGTCTAAAACGAAGATTACGATACCCATTCATGAAATGGAACTAAATCGTCCATATATGCAAATTGACAAATTTTTGGCAAGAAGTGAATTGTATAGACGTAAATTAGATAAAAAGTACAAAACGAAAACAAATTCAAGATCTAAAACAGAATACATTAAAAACCTCAGACGACCAATTGTTGCAGACGTTGTTAAAAACCGACCAATCATAAAAGACAAACACGAATTGGAAGATTGTCCAGAATGTCGCAAGATGGAGATGACCATGGTGCAGATGCAAATAAACCGGCGCGCTTCACTTAGACGTCAGCTACTTCAGAAACTTAGACTAGAGGATGCTCCAATACTGAAACAACCGCCAGCCAAGATTAATAAGAAGTTATTTCAAAGATTATTTCAAGATGATGAGTCTGAGAGAGACGAGGACAACTTTTACGCAACGACAACGGAGACCTTTATTATGGGACACGATGGTATGTTTAAAGAACGTCTTTTCGTTATCTTCCTTCTCTTCTCTTTCCCTCTCTCTATCTGTCTTTCTCCGTATGTGTGTGTATCTGTCTCTCTTTTTATGTCTGTCTGTCTGTCTGTCTGTCTGTCTGTCTGTCTGTCTGTCTGTCTGTCTCGCTAAATCTAAATCAGTAGAATTTATTGTTTAACATGTTTCATGACAAACAAATCTTCGTGTGCATTTTCACTATATATTTGTAGTAAACTTCAACATATTAATGAAGACGAACTTAATTAGGCTCTTCTGCTTGCCAACACCATTTATTACCTTAAAAAATAACTGGCTATGCTTTGACACACGCACGATAAATAAATCGCGGACAAATAAATCCGAAAAAAACCCGGCTCACCTCAAAAGCTAATCTTAGGCTCAGGTCATCGTAAACTTGTAAACCTTTATAAGTCTGTCCATGAACCTGTAAACATTGGCATATCCAGAATGTATACTGGGGGTGGCAGAGGGGTGTCAAAAAAGATGAACATGCTAAATTAAACAGGATGTCCTCTGGCATTGACATAGTTTTGACACTGAATCATTAACTTACACATCCATAGAACTCTGACATAACTCATCAGTTTGCAATCTTCCATGATTTACACGTATTGCGAAAGCTAGTTTATCATCATGTTAATCATAGGTAATAGGTATGGAGATTGATTAATACGCTAATAAATGTTAGTACATTATTTAAATACCAAGCGGGACGATTTGTACTCCCGTCTTTTGTGATTAAACTTAACTTGAAGAATGTTGGCCAAATTCTTGAACACAATACCATCTTAAGTAATATCTAAATAACATCACCGGTTTCCTGTAACTGGCCCAAAATAACATTAGGATTAGCCATTCTTGCCAAATTTAGCATTAGAAAGTCCTTCCTAAGTCGTTTTTACAATAGGATTTCGGAATTTACCGACGGGTCAAACACGCGTGTTATTAGTGGACACACCTGTACTAGTTACCTGTAGCATGCTTCAAGCAAGTGATTTGCTACTAACTGACCCGATACTATGGCCACTGTTGCTCAGGTTGGAGAACTTTTATACTTGACCGTTCCAAATCATTGACCTCTGATTTTATGTATCAAATCTCGTTGCATGTACTGTTCTCTCCCAATATGGTGACGTAAGGTGCTAAGTGACACAGTTTGTATCTATCTGAAAAACAACTCTGCCTTGCGTTCAAAACAAAATAGATAGCATTCGCTTGCTTGATTAGTTTTTGCGCTTAATGTTAAACCCTATAAGAATGTGTAGAACAAGAGAAATCAAAGTCAAGCCTGTCCCGAACGCAAGGCTGGTATCATGTTCAAAACCGTATCACAAAACGAGGCTGTTAAGGAATGGATAGCCAAAACCGTAAGAGCTTGTACTCATGAATCACAATCAAAACAGTCATAACAATATGCCGATGATAGACGTAACCTGTTATCTAGATGGATTGATTATTGTTTTAATTATGTAAAATACACATAACGAGATTCAAACCACTTGCTTTCAACAATTGCAACATCAATAATAATAATTCAATCCAAAACAACAGTAACGACGACAATAATAACAATAACAACAATAATATTAATAATACTAATAATAAAGTCTAGGACGCCTTTGAGGCTTTGTATTACATTAATCTTAAGTCGTAGTATTTTCTTTGGAACCCCTCTTTAAATTTCAGGATCCTCTCCTGTATTGCATAAACTATTACAAACAGTTATTGTTAATACGCAAACACATTTTATGTCTCCCCTATTACATTTCTATGGGTCATTGAAAAACCAAATACGGGAACAGCATTATTACTATCAAGTGCCTGAATTTTTATCAATAACAACCTAGTAAATTATTATTGAGTATGTACACACTACACACAAAATTCTGTATGATCTGACAAAGCATTTCATTTAATGAATATTTAAAAAATTACGTTCCGACAAATTACACAATGGACGCTATTGTTTGGGAATAAATATGAGTGTTTGTGACGTCAACGCATTGAAATACATGTAGTATCTTGACATGTGACATTTGAAAAGATATAATGGTTAGACAGAAATGGGTATGTCAAGTATTAAGCGTGTATTGCGTCAGTTTAAAAACATTGTGAGGGGCAAACATGTTGACGTTTGAATCAGCATAACCACCAAGCGTGGAAATCGGTGGATTGTGGTTATTTTAATTCTTATTGTATTAACCATTCTTTCTTTTCTTTTCTTATTTATTTTTATGAGAGAGAGAGAGAGAGAGAGAGAGAGGGGGAGAGAGAGAGAGAGAGAGAGAGAGAGAGAGAGAGAGAGACTGTCTCAATAGAGATCTATACCATATAATTACTGCTTAATAAGGATATCAAGGCCAAACAACAATGATGAATATTATTTATAAGACCACACTTTTTTGTTGTATTTTTCCGATTACATTTCTTTAACAGGCAAAAAATAAAAATTAAAAAAATTAATAATTAAAAAACATTACCCCCTTCCCCCAATTTTTTTTTTAAAATCGATAAATTGGTTTTTACCCCTAACGTTAAATAAATGTTATGTGATAGAATGCGAGCGTAACAAGTCAAGTAATTAGTAAGCATTCAAACTGCATGGCACGCCATTGGAATCTGTATTAAATACTTTGGTGGGGAATTTAAAATACAAATGGATCGAAATGGAATTATATTTTTATTTAGTTTCAGCTAAAATAAAACACTGGTTGCAACAGATGGAATAAAACGAATGTGCGGATGCAGAATTTCTGAAAGGGGTGGGGGTGTCCAAATGTGATGGTTGAATAGGACTGGGGAAAAATGATTAATTTTCTTCCTTCCACTCGGAATATATATATATATATATATATATATATATATATATAAAATACCAAAAAGAGGGAGTCCGGGACCCTGGAACTTAGTCGAAATCAAAGAAACTAAAAAAATGTATGTGACTTAATTTAAAGTTCCTTGATAAATACGGCCCCAAGTAAACTTTTCATTCTCGCTACATATATACCAGGCCCGTAAGAACCGGGAAGGGGGTGGACGCAGGTACGTGTCCTCCACTTGTGAGCCTTTATTTTTTTTACACATTAATGTTTGCCATTGTAACAAAAATCCCAAAGTCGTTCCTACGGGCCTGTATACACTTTGTTTTTATCTTTAATATTCCTTATTAAGTATAAAGATTAATATAGTGTTTGTTCGCGTATTTCAGTGACCCGGACGTGTGCCCATCGCAAGTCTACTGGATGCTTCAAATTTGACTACAAGAATAAGATTAAAGGAAAAATCACGTCTGCAGAACTTCTTCTGTACAAATTCAGAGATAGCAATGATGGACAGCAAACGCTCTTGGTGTCTGAACTGGAAAAATCTGGTCGACGCAAACTCCGACCATGGAACATGGTTACAAGGATAGAAACTGATATCAAAGAAGGTTGGGTTTCATTTCCGCTGGAAAAGACTGTCACTCGTTGGCTGGCCCAACCAAATTCTTCAAGTGGAGCGCTTTCTATAAAATGTAAGAGTTGCATCCAGACCCACCATAGAGATATATTTGGAACTAAAAGCGTGTACAAGCCTATGTTGGTCATTCGGGTCCAGCCGACGTCTCCAAAGAGACCCAAGCGTGGTCTTGATTGTGATATAGGAACAGACATGTGTTGTAAAAAAGATTACTATATCACTTTCCACGATTTAGAAATGTATAGAATTTTACAACCGCGAGGAATATGGGCTAACTACTGTACTGGTGCTTGCAATGGTGAGTGTTTCAAATGTTATGTCTGGGTTGAAGTGTTAAATAAAGTCTCTACTTAGAAACCATGTGTCAATTTAATATGTGGGTTATCAGTAAGTTATGGAAATCTATGGATTAAACTCGGGTGAAACTATGAGTCATATGTGTTGAGCATTTGAAATGTCTGAGTTTTGATACCCTAGATCAATACCGGCCGGCGCAGCCGTTTAAATATGGGGGGAGGGACTGAATAGGGGCGCCATTTGAAGGGTACCTACAACGTAATAGATGTAAATATTGTCACAAAAAATGGGGCAAATACCCTTTTTGCCGCCCAGCTGCGCCGACCCTATAGATTCACATTAGACTGCAGTTGTCAGGCGCGGATGCAGGATTTCTGAAAGGGGGGATCCAAAAGTGATAAGTGAATAGAAATTAATTTTCATATCCTTCCACTCGTAAAATGGTAAACAAAAATCCACTACTGGTTGTATAAACTTATATAAACCTGGTGTTAGGCTGTTTTTTCTTTGGATTTTCAATGTGTTTCGTAAACCAGCGCCAATCCTCCATTTCAATATAACCCAGTGTTATAAAACCCAAGCATATGTGAATCAGCTTGTTAGGTTTAGATTTAAACTTTATAACAAATGGACAATGACTTGAAACTTCAGATTTACTTTTGTTTTTTGAGCAGGATGGTTGTTTTGTTGTTTACCTTACGTACTCACGACCTATGCTAGGCCACATAAATATATATGAATTTTCTCTGGCCGTTCGTCAGTTAGATAACTATACCAAGACTCCTCAAAACAAAATGGCCTCAATTTCGTCACAATCATCAATAGCATTGGGCAGATTCCTATGCTTTAAGTTACATACTTATAAACATTACTTGTTAATCTAAAATAGGAATGCAACCTACTAAAGATTACATGACCAATAAGAGTTTGCACTTTAAATGGAGGTTAAACAATCACTGAGAAGTCGTCCTTACGATGGCGGAACAAACTGGTTCCATACTTTCTCAGTAGGTTTAACATGAATCTTGAAAACTTATCTACCAATCATCCACTGGTTGTTTAGTCCTGGACGCACTCCAGTCTTGCTGTATTCTAGAAGTCGAGGAAAGTCATCTGATTTGAATATCTCTTTTATGTATAACTAACTAACATAATGAATGTTTTATTTTTCTAGTGGCGATGACGGGACATTACAACCATACTCGACTGATACAGGGCGTGCGGTGGCGAGATGAGAACATAGACCCAGACCTCCGAGCCTCTCTGATGCCATGTTGCGGGCCCGTGGTGTTGAAAACAATGTCCGTGCTGTACGTGGACAACAACGGAGACATCAGAAGGAGTCATGTACCCAACCTTGCTATAGAAGAATGTGGCTGTCTTTGAAGTTAATTATGATATAAACTTTGCGAATAAAGAAGAACTATTAAGGGAAATTCAAGAAGAAAGAAAAGAAGAAAGAAATTATAACATTTTATACCATGTGATATCTACCGAACGAATTAAGAATATAGTGCTGCAAAAGTGAAGTCTATTAAATTAATAATACCAGAATGGTGGTTCTTAATACATATACAAACATTATTTTAAGGTCTTATTACACAATTTACTTCCGGGTCAGAGTGTATTCACCGTGTTTACGATTGTGCGTCTTTTTATTAGACTTTCTGTCGCACGTATTTACTTCCAGCAAGCGAGTATGATATAAAATCGCTTTTCCTGGGGTCATTGGCTTAATTTTTTGCTACAAACGTTAGCCATTTAACCATCTGGCCTACATATATGTAGGCCTAGTATTTACATAGAAGCACACATATATAAATGTTATTTCGTTATAGGCCTACATGTCTATTTCGAATTTCTTAGAGAAAATGAAGTGTGACAAATCTGTATTCGATTTAAATGATCTGTACTGTACTTTTATATGTGACATAATGCTAGTAACATGCCCGATCAATGCAACGAACAAAGGGTTTTTATATATGTATTTAAAGCTTACAAGTGGGTAACTCTTGTGCCTAATATCTTTTATGTATTTATATCTACTATATATATGTCTACAATGAAAGTGTGATACCCAGGCAATATTGTTTATTCATTTTGCTGACAGTAGAATAGATTTTAATCAGTAAGGATCTCATAGTACTGTTAACACACTATGATTGTATATTTGACTGAGATATTTTAAAAATGAAATGCTCCCAAATCAAATAAAAAAATACTGCAGAGATACGATGCAAATTAATTTTCTTAAAACACAGTATTGGTAGATATACTCTGAACAAATACAATGCAATCGAACGTATTTTTACTACATGTAAATTATATATACATTTTTTCTTTTTTACGGTCACCTAAGATTTCAATCTATATACATAGCTTCTATATACATATTTTGTTTGCAATAAAGTATTTCAGTTTGCAAATGTTTGTCTTCTGTTTTATAGCAGAAACAGTGTATTTGAAGACCATAGCTTGCGGGATAGGGAAGGGGGTAACGTAGCTGCTTCTACAGACACATACATTGGCGTAGCTTGGGTCTTTTTTCAAGTTAGGCAAACTTTGACAAAGGTTTTTATTTCTCATATTTTAATCAACTTTTATAATATTAATCACATTAATTTTTTTTCTGCAATAAAATCTAGTGAGGCAGTTGCCTCAATGCCTCAATGGAAGCTAGCCACTGACATAACAGGCGCTGATGCGGGGTTATTGAAAAAATGTGACGAATGGTGGTTTATTTTCTCGTCATTCCACATTTAAAAGGTAAAAAAAAAAAAAAAAAATTATACCTCGCGGATCCGCTACTGCATTATTATTTTGGAAATGTCCGTCAAGCAGTTAATTATTGCAAGGGGTCACACCAGGGGCGGATACAGAATTTGAAGCATTAGTGGGGGTGTCCAGCCTTGAGGTTGCACATTACTAATATTAGGTCCTCGGCCAAAACCCCAAAAACGAAAAATCGTTGGTCTCCGTGAGCAAGGGTGAGGGGGGGGGGGGGGGTAGGGCAGGGGGATAGGGGGTCCGGGCTCTACCTCGACCCGTCTAAATTAGCGTCTGCACACTGACGATCTTATATATTATAAGCATTTTACCTTTTAAATGCATTATGATATTGTAATAACTGTTATTGGCTACAATTGTCATTCTTTTTTGTGCTAGGTTTCGTTAAACAAACCTACAATCAAACAATTGCCATTCTAGACGCAGTTATATATAATCCCCCTTTACATACACTGTATACCCCTTTTATTTGGAGTAGGCTTTTTAATATGCTGCCGGAAACACATGCTTATTTTTGTTTAGGACTAATAGCTTCATTTCTGAAAAGAAATGTTTAAAAATTACAGTATTAAAATTATAAATGATACATTTGGATGGTTTTTGATATTTATTTTATTATATTATTTCCCCTATTCCTACGTTTGTTTTCTTTATTTCTATCAGACATATTTTCGGACACTAACCCAACCCTAGAATGCATAATTATACACATTCTAGCAGCCCTGTGGTATTGTGTTGTAATAACAAGTGCATACATGCATGAAGAACTGGGTTATAAACAGAGGTGAAATGCATTCTAGATACATTATGTTTATGTGTACTTTAGAGATCATGACGTGACCTTCATTCAGCCTGTTTATACAGCATGAACCTGAAATGTTTAATATCCAGAAAACGCCACAACACCACATTTGTTTGACATCGTTTTGACAGGACACTAAACTGTTTGAAATACTACTGCAACTTTGTCAATTATGCTTTTATAACAGATTATATGATTATAACAGACGATCAAAAGAGCATAATGGAATTTAGGTCGATCACAAACAAAACACCAAAAATAATAATAATTAAAAATACCCCCTCACCCCGCCCACATCCAGCTTTACTTTAAAAGCAATGCGATGCATTCTATAGCGGAACAATGTATAATTTGACACATTTTTGTAATATTATAACACATAAATACAGCCAGACCCTTAAACATAATATGCTTCTGCAATCGTAACCTTTTATACGTTTTTAAAAGACTATTTCGAATTGAAAATAGCAATAATGGCCATTTTGGAATATGAAAATTACGTCACGTTAAATATGTGCAATTTGCCTATTAACATTTGGACAACAGTCAAAACAGTTATTATCATTATAAAAAGACGTTGGATGAATTGTTATATATTTTTTATATCATTGTGTGTTGCCTAAATCGTGTATTCATTCCAACAATTCACTTTCAAATGCACTCCGCGGGCCATGCTTTGACTGTGTAACTGTTAGAAGCATATTAATCTCTACCATTTGTATATTTTCTGGTGTTTTGTTGTCTGTTCATTGGCAATGTTTATACTTCAGTTCTCTCCATTTTCATTTAGCAGCAATTCTTTAGTCTCCAGCTTTCGTTGGGGTCACCTTTGCTCTCTTATAAATTCGGCCCCGACAGAAGTTCGGTTTAAATAGGTAAATAAAAAAATGCTCGACTGAAAGCACGGTTACCTGCTTTATGGCATGTCTTAGATTACCTTTTTAATCGTAATCATGTTCTTCCCTGTTGCTTTCACTACATACATCTTGTATTTACAAATAGGCAAAACTATCTATTGACATTGCTTAATGGACGTTTATTTGAGTAGATCAATCCAGAAATGACTCAATAATGGACTACCTTACAAAAATATAAACATTCCAGGCTCGGATGCAGGATTTCTGAAAGAGGGGTGTCCAAATGCAAAAATTATCTACTATATCAATTAAAAAGAGATAAGTGGCAATTATTAAGTATTAAGCAGGAGCTCAAAATTGTTTTTAATGTATTATAATATATATTTTATACCAGCCATTTTAGATGTGGATTCCAAATTTACAGTCGACCACCGAAGGTGCTAGCGTTGTAGGGGGTTCTGAGGGCATCCAACCTGAACATGTTTGAAACCTAGACGTCATATGGTTCACCCTGGCGACTTTGAGAACTAATTTTACACCTATAAATAAAACTGGAAATCGAAAGTTTTAATGCGGCAATTTGTAAAATGTCTGAACTATAGGTAGCATCAATCTGAGTTGCATCTCACTTTAAAGTATCTTTAGCTGGGTCTGGATATGAAAAAGAGATGTATACAAGCCCGTAGACCGGGGGGTTCGTAGGGTTCTAACGAACTTCCCTTTTTCTGAAGTGCCCTTTCAAACTAGGCTAGATCCCCCCAGTTATTTGAAAAGTTATTTGGTTTTGGTTGACATATTTAACTCGCTACGCTCGCAAGTGCCCTTTTAATACCAATAAGAAGCCCCCTTCAAAAATCCGGGCTGCGGGCTTGGTATATCTACATATTATCCGGTTTTTTTTTAAAGATTTAGTTTTTGTGAATAAATAATGTGGGCGTCACTGCATACTTGCGTAGAGACAGGTAAGCGCCTGTACTTTATGAATCATCCCTCCCCCCTCACCACTGCCAAACATTCTGGAAAGACATATATAATTTGTGGGTGTGGTGTTATATTACTAAAAGACGTTAAATTACGGACACCCTAAAATTACAGAGATATAGACACGCACACTTCAGAGCGTGAACAGACCTATACATAAAGTTTGTAAACAGATATTCAATATTCAGTAAACATAGGAAAATTATACTGAATAGTTAAAGTTGATTCATACCCCGGTTGGCAAGCAGACGGCTCTTTAAAATATCAGCTAAATTTCCATTCCACATGCACGGAGGTCGGAGTTGACGTAGATTGACCTTTTAAAGATGTACACATTCTGTATAAGAGCACGTGAAATTTGTTTTATTTAACGACGCCTCTAGAGCACATTGATTTTTATTTTATCTTTGGCTATTGAACGTCAAACATGGTCATTCTGACATATTTCTTTAGAGGAAACCCAATGCCGCCACTTAGGCTACTCTCTCCGATAAGCAGCAAGGAGTCTTTTATATGCACTTTCCCACAGACAGGACAGCACATACTACGACCTTTGATGAACCATTTGTGGTCCATTGGTTGGAACAGAAAATAGGCTACACTGCAAATGGGTCTACTGAGAATGTATAAGAGCATGCGTTTTTATACATGTTAGTTTCAAATGCGAAAACCAAATTTAGTGAAGATCAGAAAAAAGTGTCAAATACAGATGGACTGACAAGATCATACCACAAATTAAAAAAATACTGTCAGTCTGCTAGTTTAGCACAGTTCTTTCAATAAAAAGAGTGTCGTCTGCAAGTTTAGCATAGTACTTTCAATAAAAAGTGTCGTCTGCTAGTTTAGCATAGAACTTTCAATAAAAAGAGTGTCGTCTGCTAGTTTAGCATAGTTGTTTCAATAAAAAGAGTGTCGTCTGCTAGTTTAGCACAGTTCTTTCAATAAAAAGTGTCGTCTGCAAGTTTAGCATAGTACTTTCAATAAAGAGTCTGTCTTCTGCTAGTTTAGCACAGTTCTTTCAATAAAGAGTCTGTCGTCTGCTAAGTTAGCATAGTACTTTCAATAAAAAGAGTGTCGTCTGCTAGTTTAGCACAGTACTTTCAATAAAAAGAAGTGTTTTAAAATACTGGTTTCTTACAACAATAAAGTTTTGATTGCCTACACCATATTTTTGATTACAATTATTGCTCCAGGTTCTTCTAGACAACGTTTTCCCATGGTGAAGAAGAAGGGCCAAACAAATTTCTGTAGTATTTTGTACTCTCCTCCCTCCCAAATATTCCTTCAGTGCTGTAGAGTCGTGAAAAAACATTAATTCATTCATACATGCAAAACTGGGTTATAAACCAAAATGAAATGCATTCTATATACATCATATTTACTTTAGAGGTAATGACTTGACCAATATTCAGCATGTTTGTGTATTATGAACATAAAATATCGAGAGTTTCAGTAGTCCAGTGGTAGGACATTGGACTCTCAAGCAGAAGACGTTTGGTTCATATCCCATCAGAGGCTGGCCCACACTTGATTATGTGTTACAAATTTCCAAATGTTTGACATCCATTAGCAGATGACTGATAAATCTATGTGTTCTAATGGTGTTGTTAAACAAAACAATAATAAAATGTCAAATATTCAAAAAATGCCACAACACATCACATTTGTTTGAAACTGTTTTGACGAGACTGTTTCAAATACTACTGAAGCTCTGTTTTAAATACAACTATATGGTTATTACACACCGTCAACAGAACATAAGTAGCAACTATTAAATGAAATCCAGGTCAATTTTTGCACAAAAAATAATAAATAAAATGAAATAAAAATAATAATTAAAAATGTTTTGGGGTAAAAGTAAAAAAATAAATCAACCCTATACAGCAGACTGTCTAAACAGTAGTGGACCCAGAGGGGCGGTCTAGATCCCCCCCTCCTTTTCTATAATTTGTTTTATATATTTTCTGGGTGGAAGGACGTGAAAATTAACCATTTTCTCCGTCCTATTCAAACATCAAATTTGGACCCCCCCCTATCAGAAATTCTGCATCCCTGCTAAACAATAACATTTTGAGATCAAACATAGTTGTTGGTTTACACAATGTATTGTACCCATATTTATAATTAGAGAGAGTTTCTCTAAGCCAAACTTGGACTATAATATCAGTCTAGTTTAGACATGATTTGAGCAGTACTGTATTAAATAGTTTTAAAAGTTGTTTAGCAAAAATAGACAAAACATTTTAAAATGAGCTGCATAGAATTTCTTTTGTTTACTAACATTTTAAAATGCTTGGCTTGTCCCTAGGCATTTATTAATGTATATTAACCAAAATAAGACTTTATTTACATGTAAATGCCATTATGTGCACAAGTATATCTAAGGGAGTCTGGTCAAACCTCAACATTTTGGCCACCAATTGTGTTTTTTTACACTATAATTTGGTATTAACTAACTTTGGATCCTCTCCAATATGAAATTTTAGTTTTGACCTCCATTCCAAAATTCCTGTATCTGCACTATATTTTTTATAGATGTGTATATGAATGAATAGTCCAACAGATAAGTATTCTATTTTGAGTTTTAAGTAATTTTAAAAGTTAATATGATTTATTTTATAATGATTTAATATTGCAATAATATGAATTGCAGTCCCTTACTGAAGGTTAAGTAGCATATTTTATAATATATAAAAACCAATATATTTTCAAAAAACATAATTTAATATATTAAGTAGATTTTGCAAAATCCGAATATAAATCCCTAAATTTTCAAAAGCACACTTTTATACAACATTCAGAAGTTTCAACCACATGAAGTCGCAAATCACTATAAAATAGTGACAAGACAAGATGTCCCAAAAGTTAAATATATTCTACATGGCTTTTAGTAGTCAAGTGCACTTTCTTCACTGAAAGCTTAAATATGTACAGATTCAAAATAATAATAATGGACCATAAATACATATACATCTCGAAATGAAAGACAGCAATATTTATACACCAGATATATATATATTATAAATACATTTCTATTTCTTCAAAAGCATCCAATAGCAACCCACAAGCAATATTACCGAACATAATATTAATAGTTGTGATGAAATACGAATGTTCTGCATTCTGGAGTCTAAACAACAAATCTATGTATAGGTGCCAGTCTATCCAACATCTGACTTTTTCCCTCTGCAAGTCTATCCGACATCTGGCTTTTTGCCCTATGTATGAGTGCCAGTCTATCCAACATCTGGTTTTTCCCCCTATGTAAAGATGCCAGTCTATCCAACATCTGAGTTTTTTTCTCCCCATTTCAAAGTGCCAGTCTATTAAATGTCTGTCTTTTTCACCCTATATATAAGTGCCAGTCTATCAGACATCTCATGGAAATGTGACCTAACAGTAACTGGATGTAATCATACTAAATTTACCATATATTCTGTCATGTATGTGCTTGTTTGCATCATACTAAACTTTCTCCACACATGTTTTGATATCATGTAATGGTCAGGTCAGCTTAAGAGCTTTGGTTTTGGCTTGTTGGTATTATTGGTATTGTAACATCTTAACATCTTTCTCTCCTTTATCTGGATGTTTTGTACTGGGTACATGATCAGGATTGTCAATGAAATACCAAGGAGAAATGTGATTAAATCCCAATTAAATTTTATCAGACTTGGACCGTTTTCCATTAGCGTGATTTAGTGCGCATTTCCGTGCATGGAAATGTGTTTCCATGTCTGTGTTTTTTCTGATTCTGATTACAATGTAACGTAATAGCACATATTAGAAAAAAAATGTCTTCCATTACAAAATGGGCCTTCTGTTGTATTTATACAGAAACAAAGCATGACACATTCGTAAGATGCAGTACCAATGGACACTCCAGGCCCAAGTCATAGGTACTGGGTGCATGAGATTTTACAAAAAAAGACAGGAACACTGTATATTTTACCACCTTGTCAAGGAGTTGCAAATTAATTCTGAAAAACACTATGAATTCTGCAGAATGTCTCCCAAGAAACTGGAGTATGTCTTGAGTTTTGTAGGACCAGTTATCCAGAATAGATATGTATACATGCGGGAAAAAGAGTGCTGAATAAAAAAAGCACACTAAAAAAATCGCTCATCGAACGAGTTTGTTTCAGCACACTGAAAGCCTGCATGCAGAAATGTGTCTATGGAAACGGTACTACTTGCGCGTGATAACACGTACTAAATGAAAAGTGGGCCTAATTTTCTTCAGCATTTGGTCATACATTAGCTACACCAGCTACACACTGGCTTGCTGGTATCATAATGAACTGTATGTCTTAACATCTCTCCCCATTTTGTCTGGCTTTTTTGTCCTGGTACTTGTCAGTGAAACACATGGAAGAAACATGACTGAATCCTAAATGAATTTCATGAGACTAAATTTCTTCAGTATCTGGTTATACAATGGCTAAACCAATCTCACATTGGCTTGTTGGCACAATACTGAAAATCTATGTCTTGATGTCATATAACAGTGACACCAGCCTCACATCGACTTGTTGGCATTGTACTGACTTCCGTCCACGTGTCGGTGAATGGATTGTAACATTCCATTGAGTTTAGAGTGACTGGTGGACTGTGCATGTTGGAGAACGTGCGTCCTCCAATCACGTACAGGATACTATTGACAGCTGCTACACAAGGCCCTGCTCGACGAGCATTCATGTTGGGAATTGCACTCCACGAATCCTAGAAACAAAATAAATATACAAAATAATAAATAGGAAAAGAATTCCACAGAAATAAACATGTAGCTTAGAAACTTAATTTCAGGAAGTTATGTAATACTATTACTATTCTTAGACTAGTTCTATCTACCAAATGATTATTTAAAAAATAAAAATGTCAAAACATTACAACCACTGAAATTAAGAAAATGTCCACGGCAGAATAAATACTGTGGAGAAATAGTCTCCATGGCATTTTCCACGACAATTTTAGGGTAAAGTATATTTTATATTTAATAATAAGAAAAAAATAAACTATGGAATTTTTTTTTAGTGTGCAGCAAAAACAGTGCTGCGGAAAATGAAAAACTCTGTGGTACTCTCCTAGGCTACGCCGATTGCTGCAGGGAATTTCAGGGGTTGCATTAAGGAAATGGAAATGACTGTTTAATGATATCACAGTACATTGGTTAATCATTAACTATTGTGTTTCAAATTTGAGGTATTTGTGACACATGGTTCACAGAAAAAACCAACTACAACCACATAGGTTACACTTTCTGATCTTATCACAGATAAGAGGATAACATATACCATCATGGTGGTCTTTGTTACACCAGTCATGAGGCACTGGCTGGACAAAGTTTTAATGATTTTCACATTTCTCAGGATAAAATGAAATGAATAGAGCTGAGCAAGAAAACCCTCACCACTTTCCGTTTTCAGGTGTGTTGATTATCTACAATCAATCACCTGTAATGGTGAGGATCATTTTTTCACATTAAAATTATTTTCAGTGTTTAATTTATTTTACTAATGTTACAGTATTACTATTTAATTTTCCAGGATATGTGGAATCCCAGTTATCAAAGAGAATGTGAACTTACTGTTGCAATGCAGTATTTCTCTACTGTATTCATGGACCCTTCATGTTCATTCCACCCTCCAACAGCATAGAGAAATCCATCCATGGCAGCCACCCCGACATAGGCACGCCTGGTTCGCATGCCCAGCAGTCTCTCCCACTCCCCAGTCACTGGATTGTACTGATGACACAGCTTCAAGCCCGTCCCTGGGTCGCTGAATCCACCAAGCACATAGATCAAACCTGGCAATCAAACAACAGTTAAAGAGTTTTCACAAAACTTGGTAAGTCCTGCGATCTTTCAAATCTGAATAGGAATTGATGACGTGATACTGAACAAAATATTCCTGATATTTTCATTTATTACATTGTATGTGCCCTTCAAATGACACCCTATTCAGTCTCCCTCCACCCCCCCCCCCCAATATTTAAACAGCTGTGTTGCCACTGGTTAGGAATTATAAAAAAGCTAATAATGCACCAGGAAACATAAATTTTGTTATTTTATCTGGGTTTATCATTTTAAAAATAATTTTTGACAACTGGTTCTATTGAAAAAGTAAAGTTTGTTTTATTTAACGACGCCTCTAGAGCACATTGATTTTTATCTTATCAGCGGCTATTGGACG
>JAULBS010073818.1:0-20796 GCA_032355785.1 Symmetromphalus regularis | reverse complement strand
AGAGAGAGAGAGAGAGAGAGAGAGAGAGAGAGAGAGAGAGAGAGAGAGAGAGACAGAGAGAGAGACAGAGAGAGAGAGAGAGAGAGAGAGAGAGAGAGAGAGAGAGAGAGTATGTGTTTAGTGTGTGTGTTATGAGCCTCTGTGGTCCAGTGGTAGAACATTAGACTCTCACGTTGAAGACAGTGGTTCAAAACCCGTTAGAGACTGGTTCACATTTAACTACGTGTTAAAATAACAAAATATTTGATAGCCAATAGCCGGAGCACATTTATAAAACAAATTAAAAGAAGTGTTTGTGTGTATATGTGTGATCATATGTGTGTATGAGTGTGTGTGTGTGTATGTGTGTTTATGTGTGTGTATGTGCGTGTGTTTAATTGTGTGTATATGTACTTATATACACTCATGTCTCATAAGCCTGCGCGGCACAAACGTCTGCGCACGTTTACGTTGCGTTGTTTCTGTAAACAAGCGTTCATGTATGCAAATGAACAAAAAAAACCAGCGTTATTTTCAATCCTCCAAAAATGATAAAATTAACTTATTTTGATCAAAAAGATATATAAAAGTGTAACCTTTAACAATTTAATTCAATACAACACTGCATTAATGCACAAATAGCATGCTTTTGTTAGCGTAGCGAAAACACTGTCAGAGCACCTACATTGTGTCAAGTAAATAATTCCTGTTCAACAGACAATTTAACAGTTCAGCTTATAAGAGTTTACTGAAAATTTATATTATATAAATCACAGAAACAACTGAATCTCAAAAAAACATAAAAGTGAAACATTACCTCTATAAAAGAAAGACACGTTTATTTTTTAAATTGCCCTCCATCTGACATGTCCAAATTGAAAATGGCTACAGACCTATTAAAGGTGATCACATGCAGCTATAGTTTGTTTCATAAATGGTTCATTGTCAATGCAACAATAATGTTGAAATATAAATGAATGTATACTGTGATTAACAAATCGTTACCTTTTGGCCATGTGTTAACATTAACTTTCTTATTCATATTATTTGATGGTATCACAAATTAAAGTTCAAGAACCACCATTCATATGGAACTTATTTAAAACTTATTTAAGAAATTTGAAACAGACTATACATGTGAAACGTCATGTTAATTGACCCCTAAAGTGATACTGATGTGACCTTTTCTGCTGGTATCATTGGGTGGGTCAAACGCATGTTTTCATGGGTAGCGCGCAGACTTATGTGCAGTCAAACAGGTTAGTGCAAACAGGGGGGTACCACTAATAAAGTGTTCGTCGCTTGTGTTTAAAAAAAGAACTTTTATGTTACCACTAATAAGGTTTTTACTGTTCCACAACTATATGACTGTAAAACTAATATTTTTATAGCCTGATTCTGCTTTTAAAATATCACAAATACTTAGGTGCGCAGATTTTTAGTGCCATCAGTGTATGTGCCTGTGTATAATTGTGTGTACGTGTGTGTATATGTGTTTGTGTCATTTTGTACAACACTAGTTCTTTTCATTTTAGTGAATATCAACATTTCTGCCAAAAAAACTACTCTATACAGACCCTGTGTATAATTTCAGAAATTGTGCTAAATTAAATAATAAAAAATATTATACGCTATAAAACAAAGTTATATTTATTTTTAAATTGTAAATATTAAATTTGGATACAGCAACATTTTCCTTAATGTGCAGCATCAAATGACTAATACAGGACACTTTGACAGAAGAAAAAACAAGAAGAAGAAGAAGAAAAAGGAAACATACATATATTTTCAGGTCTATTAAAAGGCAGTAAAATGAAGAGTCGAAACGATTTTTTTGAAAAGCCACGACAGTTTTAAATTAATGAATGACACTGATAATGCCAGTGTTAGCGAGTGTAGCGCATATACTTCCTCTCGGGGGAATCTTTAATAACATTATAGCTTTCAGTTGTCACATCCGTTATGTTTAAAACACAGATACAAGTCGCTTTCTGCAAAGTTGTGTTCTAATCTTTATCTGTATGCAAATATCAAGATCGGAATAATGACTACCCTTCATTTGGTTGTAATAGTTCTAACTGTGGTTTAAGGAATTTTATGTCTGTTATCTTGCTATTAGCGGATAATGAAGATCATTTACAGAGCTTCAAGTGAAATTAAACGGTTTTGATTTATCCAACTGATTAGAAATACTGATTTATAAGAGCTATGTTTTGTAGAGGTCTATACTGACGCGAGGTTTTGATCTATAGATCTTTATAATGGTTTTAACATCATCATCATCATTATCATAATCATTATAACCATTATGAATGTGTACATTGTTTTTGAATATTTTAAGTTGTTGCAGTTTTGTCTCAAATTTAATACACATGTCCACAAAACAATGTCTGTTTAGAAATACACGTATACACATGTCCACAAAACAATGTCTGTTTAGAAATACACGTATTTGTTAACCAAATGACAACGTACATTGTCACGTTGTGTATGTGTAATATGATTTAATAATACTGATTTTAACTATTTGACTTTGACATATTTGTAACGATTTCATAATGGTTTATTCCATGTATTAACACTATTCTGGAAGGTCGTTAGATAATACTGGCATTCGCATTTAACATCTTTAGCAGTGATTGATGATGGCAATAAATATTTCTTAAACCAAAATATATTGCAATTTCCTCTCTGGTTGTTTTCTGTCTGTACCAGTGTGAACTGTCTGCCACTGTGGTGTTCAGTATTTGGTGGAGATCATGGCCGTGACATTTAAAATTAAAGAGGAGTAGAGTTACAGTTACAATTAAATGTGCGAATTGCAAGATGTCACAGAAAAACCATTCATCAATCTGCAATGATGCATCAGGCAGTCTTATTGGCATCAACGCTAATAAATGTTCTTGCAAAGAAAGATTGTAATTAAAATAAAACTGTTACTGTGAAATGAAACATTCCCTGGGGTCTTTTATGACTCAGTTCTGTTTTCAATTTACAGCTTGAAATTCTCCTTTATTTTTATTTATGTGACAGCTATGTATTTTGTTGGTAAACGTTTATCCCAATAAAAAAATAACAATAATGTTAACTGAAAGAGACAAGATAATAGTTTGATTACATAATAAATTTAAAAAGATGATTGAAAATGCAGTTTTAGATTTCCAAACTTAGATGTCCTTAACACTTTCAATCATGCTAAATTCACTTTCAGTAAAATATATATATTTGACAATCATTAAATTTTAATGTTTTGATTCTAGTATACCTAGACAACATAACAAATGTTTAGGGATCATCGAAATTTTTTTATTATCAAAACTGCACTTTCAAATGCGATTCCAGATCTTTAATATAAATTAATTTTAACTGTCATGATATATATATATATATATTCACCTTTTTTGTAAATTACATTACATTAAGTAAATTATTTAGAGGAACTGATTGACCCTTATTAGTAGTTTAGTTTTTGCTGTATCTTAGAGCGTAATAGCGCAGCTTCACTGTATATATATATATAATGTGAATTTTAAATTTCTGCATACATACATATATATATATATATATATATATATATACTGCAGAAATTTAAAATTCCCATTACGACTATTTGAAAATTATAACCATTGACTTGTTAGCGTTTAGCATTTTGTCTCATAACGTTTTATCACTCGGTTGATAGCATATTATCTACTTACCTTTGCTGCGTTTCATTAAATCCTTTGATTTCATTTATCAGGCTCTTCATGTCGCATTAAAAATTCAATTAAATCCTAGTTCAACACCCATGCTATTAACACTTAACTCCACTTCCTTCAATAAAATCCAGTACACGTGACCGAGCTACCAGTGGATGAAAACGTGCTGAAAACAAGCCTCAGTCCATTCCAATGATTGGCGCGTATTTACTAATCAGACTGTCATCTAAAGATATTCCGCTGACATTGTCGAGAAGAGGCCTTGGTATCATGAGCGACCAGCGCATAGTATTTTGTCAGAGATGTAAGCAAATACCGCGGTGCCATGAGCATTGATCTATGGAATGAAGACAGACTGAGAATATAATATAGCCTAATTAATCTACGGAGAGGAATACACGTAGAAACCTACTGTTTTGTCCGGTCATGTCCTGCGAATCATTCGGTCATGTCCTGCGAATCTCGCGTCCCATGTTTAAGATCGCCATGCACCTTTTGAGCTAATTTGAAACCGTAGATTGCGCCATTGCTTATGAATAATACAGTAGTAATCTAATAAAAGATAAAACAATATGTAGCTATAGTACAATTCCAAAATGATTTACTCTAGATAGATGTTTTTTTTTTATCTCTTATTTGATTAGTAATGCATTATTCAGAAGCAATGGTGCCATTTTTTGTAGAAAATGTTGGTGCTGTAATTTAGATAATATTTTGATATCTTTGGAAATTGTTTTTCGTAAAAAGTGTTTTACTTTCTTTCTGTAAGTTATTTTACTACGCCAAAAAAATTAAAAGACGGGAAAAACGAGTAAAATCTACTGGGGCATTTTGTTAATATAATTATAAAATTACTGGTAAACTAAAATGTCAATTACCGTATAAATCTTTGATGCATACGAAATGTTTCATGCTCAAGTGATGGCTATTCTTTTTTATGACTGAATAAGCTGATTAAGAATGTTTTGTTGTACAAGATGTTTGACAGCCATATGAATCAGTGCATCAGGTTCTAGTCCCGCTAATGTGGAAAAAAATCCACCGTTTTTGTAAATTACATTACATTAAGTAAATTATTTAGAGGAACTGATTGACCCTTGTTAGTATGTTTAGTTTTTGCTGTATCTTAGAGCGTTAACATTAAACATTACTTAGCTACCGTGTGTCAGATTGCTATAGCATTCACCGCAAATACATGTATATGTAAATATATAACCTTACTTTTGACAAACGCACCAGTGCGACCGAATACTCTCACCTTTTGCGAGTACCTTGCTTTATCAAGGTTTTCAGTGATTCATGTGCAAATGCCTTCTCAAGTTTGCCTATACTTCCCTTGAAAAACATTCATACGCAGAGATATAATTTTGACATGTTAATCAGGGGTGTTGGAACCGGGGTGGGGGGTGGGCAGGGGGTTTCAGCCCCAATAATTCCCATAATTATTCATCGTTAAATTATTGACCGGCAAATTCTGATGTTCAGGAAAGGGAGCAGCCACCCTCCCACGTGAATTTCGTTCCAATGTCCCTGTGTTAAATCATTTATATTAAAATATAATGCGTGGAATATCAATTTTAGCACATGCAGTGCTTTTTTATCATTTTGTGGAGGTTTATTATAATTTTAAATTTTATTTAGTTTTCTTTTATATTTTATTATTATTATCTCAAACTATATGTACAAGAAACAGAAAGATATTATATGCCTGAAATCTGACAGCGTCTTTAATATGTTCTATTTGTACCGTGTATTGTGCTGTTCAGTGGGTGGATCAATATTGGTAAACGCAGCCATTCATGTATCACCAATTCAGAACAGTTTTATCGTTTAATGTCTTTTCATTTCAAATTAAAATCCTGTGACAATAAGAGCGGAATAATATGACGACACTCGGTCTAACATTCTTGAACGTAAAGCAGCCGAACTTTAAAAATAATTGAACTTCAGGCGAACGAACATTCTTGTTGTAGAAACGCTTCGTTGAGAACATTATGGGACACCATTGTAGTAATAGCTAAAACAAACGCGCTTAATTATTGCGATAGATTTGGACACAAACTTGTAGTGGATACAAAATGCCAGAAATGTAGTTTCTGTGTTATGGCTTTGAAGTACCTATTGTCATAGCATGTTATATCACGTGACAGGAAGTGAATAAGAGTTTTGTTACTAGGCAGACGTAAATTCGTTAGCGAGCTTATCGTTACCACTATTCTTGTCTTTGTTTAAAGTGTTCTTCAATGTTTAATGACATCTTTAGATTATTTAAAGTTTTAGAAAAGGTATTTATCTCGGTACATAATATATTACTCCACCTAAGTACATACCCTAACATACGTTTAATTACAAAAAACAACAACAACAACGCTGTGTTTTAAAATAAATATCATATTCACAGCCGTACGTCTGCATAAATACTATAGTCGAAGATAAAGCTGCGATCGACTCCACCTAAGAATCGCTATCAAAACAATGTTGATACCGGACCTATAATCAGTGTAAAATGGTTCCCTGAACTACCTAGACTGGTACTTGTTTTTAATGTTATACATAATTGAGAATATTGATAACCAGTCAGCCGTTTGTGCTAAAAACCCGCGAGCGCCAGTTGGTGCTGAACGGAGGATAAGTGAATCATGCCTCACTTGTCACACTATATGTGACCAGCCTCCATGAAATAAGTCTTAACTTGAATTTTAGCTGTTTTTTACTACTGACATTGTTAAAAAGTTCATATTCTGCTCTTCGTTTTGCTACTTGAATAAAGTTTCTACAGCAATTAGTCTTGAAGTTATGGGTGTTTGAAACTGTAAGGCATGCAGGCGGCCATTTTGAGAAAATCGAGTTTAAACGTTGTCTTATCTATACCATATCTAAATATTTTTTGTAACAAAATAAGTTAAAGTTAACATAATAAAGGTTTAATGACATTAATTTTTGTTTAAAGAATCAAAACGATCCAGAGTGTTTTATTTTTTCCCCAGTAAGAGTGATAGCAGTCAGCGAGTTGAGACTCAATTATTGGTGCCTGGTCAAGACGTTTCATTTTACCAAGTATATGTTACCTTGTCCGACTCCAAGTCCGAACTGCCAAGTGTACGATATATCATTACTCTTCTTCAACCTTCGATTTGACTATACCAGTTATATATCACTGGATTGGCGTTCCCAATTAGATAATTCAAAAGCTTCAGTTTATATATCTAACCAAGGTCGAAAAAATCGCTTCCTGAAAGTGGGATAAGGGACGGAACATCCCCCTGACCAAAAAGTGGAGGAACGGACCATCCCCCTGACCAAAAAGTGGGGAAGATGTGTGCCCCCACACCCAGGATTGACGCTATTATAAACACGCTGTGTACTTCGGTATATTTACGCTTAGACCACATGGTTAAGTGTTATATTGATACAATAAAGAGAAATACTTGTAAAGATTATTATTTAGGCATTTTAATTTAAATTTTTCGATGCAAAAAGTGGGGGAGGGATTAAATAGGCGCCCCTCCCCCCGTCCGATATTTTACAACCATGCTTCTATCAAATAGGTTTTGTTTTAAATCGTATTTAAACTGTGTCAATGTTCATAAATATAGAATTGCTTTAACAAGACATCGTACTTCTGCATACAGATTATTAATTGAAACGGGAAGATGGGAAAAACCTAAGTCGATTATACCGGAAGAGCTAAAATGTTTTAATTGTAATGTAATCGAGGATGAATTTAATTTTGCTCTTGTATGTCTTCTTTACACACATTTTAGACATTATATTCCAAAATATTATAAAAATAAGCTAAGCATATTTACATTTTTAGAATTATCAAATAACATCACTAAAATAGTAAGGCGGTTAGCCATATATTGTCTCAAAGCATTTGAACACAGAAATTCTATTTTATATAAGTAAGCTTCTCCTTTTTCATACCTGTACTTCGTAAAAATAACATTCATATGTGACCACATGCACATTTATGTCTTTAATTTATTACAAGTATTTATTATATTATTTCTACATAATATATTTTATTTTATTTGTAATAATGTATATATTTGTAAAGGTGTATGTATGTAAATATATTTTGTTCTCATGGGCTACATGGTCTATTGCAAATAAAGCATTTTATCTTAGAATGAAACGAATGTTAAACATGTTTATTTTGTCGCTTTTAGAGTGAAACGTATGGTAAGTGTGAAATATTACTTTAAAAACAAGTGGAAGGCTACCACTGCGTTTACTCTTTGTATTTAAGACCCTCCTCCATAGCAATCACGGATTTCACGATGCAAGCTGTGTGATGTCTAAGTGTATCTTCAGTGGATACATAATATATTTTAATGTCTTAACGTATCATAAAAAGCAAGGAAACAACTTTCCAAAGCAATGGTGACTCAGATATAATGTCTGTCCTGTCTGTCTGTCTGTCTGTCCATCCAACCATCCGTCCATCTGTCTGTCTGTCTGACTGTGGAAATTCTACTAATGACCAAAGGTATTTTACCGTGATTACTGTCTGTCCGTCCGTCTGTCTGTCTGTCTGTCTGTCTGTCTGTCTGGCTGGCTGGATGGATGGCTGGTTGGCTGGCAAGTCTACTGACCATTCAAAGGTAATATATCGAAATTACCGAAATGATGCAAAAATATTCGGTTTTTCTGTCGCTTTGTTTGGGACTTCTAGTCATTAGTTAGCCTCGGTCCAGCAATAGAACGTCGGACGCTCAGACTTATGAGAATGGTTCTAAACCCGTTGCAGGCTGGCTCACACTTGAATACGTTTAAAAATAATCAAATGTTTGACATCCAATACTTAATAAACCAATGTACTCTAGTGATGTCGTTAAACGAAAAACAAACATTATAAAATAAAAATTAAAAAAATAATAATAATAAAAAAGTGAGCCTCGGTGATCCAGTGGAAGAACATCGGATTCTTAAGCACAAGAAAATGGTTCAAAACCCGTCGGAGGTTTGCTTACACATATAGACAGAGCGTTTGAAATCCAGTGGCCGATGATTAATAAATCAATATCCTCTTTTTAAAAATCTACTAACAACAATGTGCTGAAATGTAACGCATTGACATTACTTAAATGACGCTAAAATCCGGCTAGTCTCTTTGTCTCTCTGTATGGATGTTCTGATGTTGATAAATCAGACGTAACACGTTGAAATTACTCAAAGACGCTTAGAAATCCCTTTCCATACATTCTTATATTGTCATGAAATGATTCATCAAACATCCATAAATAATTACCTCTTCACGACTTCACTTTTCTTATTCACAAACTATTACATCGTTTACATCTGTAGTTTGAAAAGACTGCCGACGCAACGTTTGAGAAACCCGCCGATAATTGTATAGATGCATTATTATTACGTCTTTCACAAAACGCAAAATGATCGTCTGTAACGGAATTTCTTTTGATGTATTTTTCTAAAGACACCGTATTGTTTTGCTTCATTTCGTCTAAACTGAACATATCGACCGAGAATAAATATCTCATCCAGTATTTCCTGAACGAACATTCCCATTAAGACAGCTAGAAATAACACTGTACCAGCGATTTAAAATGTCTACCGATGTTTTCCCAACATGATTTTTATACACGATGTTTTCCCCATATGATTTATATATATGCATTTCCAGCAATATATTTTTTGTTTTTTAATAACACTAAACGTTTTTTCCAGAATGTTTTCACAGAATGTCACAGTGGTTCATCAGCACATGCTATAACGGCTTTTTTTAATACTACTATGGTGTAAATTAATATAAAAAATCAACTGTAAATCTTTGCGGTGATGAAAATCAAATGATGGTTTTATATTTTACATGAAAACCTTGCAATGAAATTCTCTTGTGATTTAAAGTGAAAATGACATTAAAAACGATAAATGTCTTACATGATTTAGATTGCATGGTTACGGATATTTATCTCATGTGCAAAAAAAAATCTAAATTAAAGTTTTAACAACCAAAGGTGTTTTTTCATTTGTTTTCATTTCGGAACAAACTGAATGCAACCATCGTTCCGGCAACATTATGAGATAATGTAATGTATATGTAATTTATTAAAAACGGGGAACTTTTCACTGATGATACCTGTAACTGTATCATCAATTGTGACCGTGATTCATGAGTGTGCCCTCACGATTTAATTTTACCCAAACTACCCATGTACTCCCTAATGTAGAGATACGGTTTTCGTAACTATAAGTTTTATTGTTTTGATTCGAAAAAGTCGAGCGTTTTCTTTTTCTCCAATGGCATAAAAAAACGTCATCAAACTGATGTATTTAAAGAATCACAAAGACACATTACTATATTCACATGAATTCCCTACTCATTCCAATTTTTTTTATACATAAGGAGTAGTGTTTATAAAGGAACTTAAGTTAGAAGTAGACCTAACTCAGATTTAACAAAAATCGTTTCTGTAAGTTTGACTTAAGTTCCACCAAAAAACTTAAACCTTATTTATCAGTTTAAGACCACTGATAAATATGGTTCAAGTTCGTTGGTGGAATTTAAGTCAAACTCATAGAAACAATGTTTTTTCTTATTATTTGACTTAAGTAATTCTTACTTAAGTTCCTTTATAAATACGGCTCCAGTACTATAATATCTATTTATATATGCCTACATGATGGTTTTATGTTTTCTACGATTGGTATGTTCATTATCTTTTCTTCATTTTGGTGTTTTTATTTGCTATACTTGCCTACACATTTCTTTCTATTTCTTGTGGTTACTATGAAGAAGGAATAAGGATAATTACTTTCTTTTTTCTTATTGATGTTGTTTAATTAAAATTGTCAATGTACAACTTCTGTTTTTCTTATTAATGTTTGTTAATTAAAAATAAATATATTTAGTTTGTTTGCACTTTGTTTTCAAAGAACTAATTAATATTTTAGTTTTAATTAAAAGGTAATTAATTAAAAAATCAATTAATTAAAAGCATTCAATTGTTTGGTTTACAACTGAAAAAAAATCAATTTAATTCGCTTTACAACTTTTTATTTATTTATTTTGAAAACAAAGAATGACTAAATTAGCTAAATAATTGAAATGTGCTATACTAGTATTTACGTTCTACACCTATACTCTAAGTACACACTTTCACTGTACATGTATTTGGAATCGATGAATGTGTGAGACGCAAGGCGTAATGCTTGTAAACTACAGTATATTAAACTTATTATGAAATTTATATATGCCTACATGATGGTTTTATGTTTTCTACGAAAATACTAAACTATATTTTAAAATTAGCGATCTGTTATCTAGTGTAACACAAGCAAGAACGGTAATCTATATAATTATATATTTTTTATACTCTGCCATCAAGCTACCTTTTTTGCAATAACAAATATGCTAGAAACGTGCTTGAGCAAATATGTATATTATAATATTAAAGTACATCATTTAATAAATAATACATGTCGTGTATTCAAGGTATTAGTACATACTGTTTAGATTACCAAATATCAAATTTGATTAAAATCCAGAGAAAAACGTGCAATGTTTATTAATATCCTCTGAAGCGCTGTTCTGAAACACTATTTACCATTATAAAACACGTTGATAAGTAATTCTAACACACACACGGTTATGGCATTTTAGCTATTATGATATATAACCTCTTAATTAAGATCAAGGTTTGTCATTACTTTATATATTAACATATTTAGATTTTATAGTTTGTTAAATAATTAAATATGTCGGCTTTTATCATTTCACATAAATAATCGTATATTAGATAAGATGATACATTTAAAAATAAGCAGTCTACATAAGAAACCTACTAAAGAAACTAATTTATTTATTTATTTATTTAACGACCCCCCAGCACAAAAGTAAACATCGGCTATTGGGGGTCACACTATACTAAAGAGACATACAATATTTTTTCTGAGCCATGAAAGAACACCTAACTAGTTGTCAAAAAGAATATTACATTTATAACATAAGAAAAACTGTATGCACAGAGGCGGATCCGCGAATTTAAGCTAAGCGGAAGGTCCAGTCTTGATGTCCTCGCCGAAACCTCATAATCGAAAAATCGTTGGTCACCGTGAGCAGGAGAGGAGTTCGGACCTTCCTGGATACTCATCTGAAGTATAAGATTCTTTAATATCTATTTTATGGTAATTCTAAAACGTATTCACCAGAAATGAATATTCTACGATGCCGTCACATACTAGAAGACATTTTTATTCTGTTTCCTTAACGTAGTGGAATATCTAATAGTTGGATGCGACTAAAGAATTTGTCTACTCCGACAAGAAATTGAAATAGCAGAAGTTCAATCTTTGAGTCTAAGTATTCTCTGATATTGATGGAATTCTTTCATAAATACACTTCAAACAGATGCATGACGAAACACAATCACTGAACACTTCAGATATAATCTGTCCAACGATTCTGTTCTGAAACAGCAAGGGAGGTGTGTATGTGGTGGTATTTGTTGGTGGAGGCTCTAACTATCTAAACATCCCCTTGAATCTGCACTATACGGAGATATGGTTTTGATCACGATAAAAGCCTTTGCATTTGTTGGTAATGATGAATGAGGTTATGATTGTCTAAACTTCCCCTTGGATCTGCACTGTACGGAGATGTGTTTTTTATCACAATATAATCTTTGGAAAATTTCCAGAAATATCAGAATATTGTCAACCTGATGAAACAATCTCTATGCGAAATTGGCATGGCTGAGGTGCTGTTAAACAAACATTCGTTTGGCTATACTGGGAAATTGGCACAGAATCAAAATACCTCATATTATTTAATTTGAATCCTTTTCCACCAAGGACACCGGCCTCTGGCTATATCTGTTTACACTGCTTCGTCTAAGGCAGAGGGTTATTATTTTCATGAAGATTTAATTAAAATGCTATTGAAACGTTTATTATTGAAAATATGTAATAGTCACCTATTGGCCCGAAGACCGTGAACTGTCAAATACAATGCAAGTAGATGCAACATGCTTGAGTCCCGCTTAATACGTCTGTACGATTATAAGACATACGTGTCAATTTTATATTCATATATGTGTATTGTTATAAAAAAGGTCAACGATTTCAAAATGAAACATTTTCTTTATTTAGTTATTTGTTTAATGGCACACCAGCACAAACAAACATCGGCTATTGGGGGTGATTATTTTGAATAAATATTACTAAAACACCAAGAATCATTGTCGTGTTCCAGTTCACGAGGACACGATGGATTCAGGATTGAAAATATTTCGTTCCAGTGTTTATCATGGACAGTGGGTATTGATTCTGCATTCGTCTTTTTAACTGAGTTTACTTAAGGAGACAGATTCATCTATTTGTGCGGTTCCACGCACTATCTATGCATTTTAACTGATCACACGTGGCTCTGTGAAGCCTGGGCAGACACTATATCTGACACCAGAACTGCCGTTAAGTGGATCACATTAAATTGAATGTCGCAATCCTGACAGACCGCGATTCCCCACCAGATACGCCCCGTATCCCTGACAACCTTATACAAGATACGTTTTGATGAATTTTAATCTTGGTTTCTACATGAACTGATTTCAGTCACAAATCGGTTGATTGGGTTAATTCTATACAACGAATAACTTAAAGCATAATTATGTTTTGACGTATTTAGAGTTATTTGTGGCATAACACGCAGGCTTTCACTTCGTTCCTCGAGGTGCACTTCATCTTATTAGATTTGCTATTGAGTCAGACACGACTTTATATAAACCATAACCATAAAACTAATGATATACATACCCTAAAATCAAAGTCGATCTTAACTTGGCATTCAATATTACCTTTAACGCAATGGAAACTTTACAATTATTTGTTAAAACAATACTTTATATTTCATTCTATAAATGGCCATTAAGTCCTAATCTCTTAGACTACAGTTAGCAATGTCACTGAATTTCCTGCTGAATGTTGTAGTCCCATTTTGAGTTACGCCTATTTCAGTCAAACCAGTCATGTTAATACGTAACTTATTATTGACAAAAAAAAGACCCAGATGTTTTTTGATGGTGGTATCTTGTTGTCTTCTTATTTAGTTATTTAAGACTTGATCCAGTCATTTGACTAGCTGATTACACGACATCGGAATCCCAGACTACAAGGCACGCTTTCTGAAAGTGAAGGCACATCCTTTCTAATAATGTTTCATTTGAATTTTTCTTTTAAACCCCAGTCTCCTACATGCACGGCGATGTGTTATTGAAGATCATTATGTGTTGCCAATACCACATTGTTATGCGGCTCGATAAATGTTTGCTTGGTGAGATTGTCATATCGACCTGGGTGTTTACTGACAGTTGTCATTGGCTTTATCCTGGCTTGAAGATCTAGAAGTATCAAGCACCAATCAAGATTTGTGACACATTTTATGACTGTTATATTTATTGGGATGCATGTCTGATCCTCTTGCAATGTCGCATATCAATCAACTGTTCTGTAAATTCTTTAGTGAGAGTGGGTGGTTGGGTTTATATACATTCAATTGCCGGCGTTAACACTTCGATTTCTCCAAGTATGCAGAAGAGAAAATTATAATTTTACTTTGTCAGAAAGATAACTGTCTAATGTATTAAGTTTTCTTATAACGCATGCAATTTTTTTTAATTGAAAACGTTTCAAAACAATTATATTTAAATAGCCCAAGGATCATTAAAACACAAAACAATTTATCATCATCATCATCGTCATCATCATAATCATCATCATTATTATTAGATTCCCCTCATGTTACGATATTCGCCAGGCTTCCCATCATAAAGAGATCCTTTATATTTGAACTTTCTGACATTAAGAAATGCTATTCCTTATCTTTCGAATAGTAACAAATGTCTGTCACGTGGGCGACAATGTCACACGGTTGGTATTCTACAGCGTGGTGATTCATGAATGTCATGGTGCTGCTTGGGGAACTCTGTCCTTTATCTTACCCCTAATGATCTCGCCAAGGACAAGTTTTAGTCAATATAATATTTTTTCCCGATTTAGTTATCATCATAAGTGAGACATAATTACTAAATTAATAGTTATAGATAATAAGAGTACTGGAGAGACAGAATGGGAGTTAACTGCACATATTGGTCCTATGGTATTAGCGTTTATGACAATATTGTCCAAAACTATGAGTAGTGAGTTAAACTTGATAATTAAATATATAATAATGGTTATAACTGGAATAATTACTATTTTGAAAGCATGGAAAGCATCTGCACCTGCCAGCCATGTGCTAGCTGGGTGCGTAGACAAAAGCTCACAAGACATAAGCTCACAAGACATAAACTCACAAGATATAAACTCACAAGATATAAGCTCACACTCTTAATGAAAAAAAGATACAAAATATCAAAATAATTTATATTGTTTTAAATATAAAAGTCACAGGTGTTAATGATCACATATAAATGTCACAAGTGTTACATTTCTTATATTAATGGCATACACAAAATCGAAGTAGTCTACTAACTCCTCTCCATCCCGTCTTATCTGAGGGAGATCTGCCATGCCATCCTGCACCTTGTCTTCCGGGAGGAAGCTCTGTCCATCAAGCTTTCCACAGAAATGACTGATGTCATAGTTAGTCAGTCTTCCCCAGCGCCTGGATCTACCTTCAAGATGGGAACAGATCACATACAGCTGTTCATAAGACACTTGGACTCGTGGCATAGTTACCATCCATGAACCAAATCTCAGACTGCCCTAAGTGATGGAGCTGCTCGTCATATCAAATATAATGGGAAGAAGTGCCAATTTTGTTATTACATCGCTACTGACCATGACCCTCTAATATAGCCCGGTTAAGAAAGAGATCTGTTTTCAATAATTAATATAAACTACAGCAATACACCTCTAGAGAATTAACTGATTAAAGCGTTCTACTAAACGTCTGATTCTGGAGGTGAGATGTGATAAGTGTGAAAACTTGACTGGGGGATCAAAGCTTTGAAATTATGTCAGAAATGTTTGTTATACTTATTATTTATAACACAAGATCAAAAAAAATATTGTGAGCTTTTGTCTCTTTATTCATTAAGGGCTTTTGTCTCTTTATTCATTAAGGGTGTGAGCTTTTGTCTTGTGAGCGTATGTCTTGTAAGCTTTTGTCTTATGAGCTTATGTCTTGTGAGCTTATGTCTTGTGAGCTTATGTCTTGTGAGCTTTTGTCATGGAATCGCTAGCTATGGTGAAGCACGCGCATTTAAGACAATATTGTAGAGACGGCCATCACGATGTCTAGTAAGACCTACCGACCACGTGCAAGCTGTGGTGTGGCACGCGTATTTAAGACAATATTGTCGAGACGGCCATCACGATGTGTAGTAAGACCTACCGACCACGTGCTAGCTGTGGTGTGGCACGCGTATTTAAGACTATATTGTAGAGACGGCCATTACGATGTCTAGTATGACCTCTATTGACCTTGTCCATCACGGTCAGTAGTCTAGACATTTTCAAACGTCGTGGTTATACATAGATGGCTAATTTACGCGTCGTAATGCCTCGATTATAGATTAAACATCATCAGCTCAAACAGACCTTGTGAAATATAATCTTATGAACGCATACGATCCTGTGAAGTTGTGATGCTTGGTAGAACTGAAACATGTACCTTTCAGTTCAAAGAGTAACCGTTCAGAATAGAGTAAGTGTTCATTATGACATCAAAGTCCGTGCTTATAAAACTGTTAAAGTCCTATGAACTCCTGGATGTGGTTTGTGTACTAGCCAGACTGTAGACAAGATTGATTGTCTAACGACACCCCAGCACATTGTTTATCAGCGCCTATTAGGTGTCTATATTCTAGAAACCTAACATCAGATTATTTTATTATGAGACTTTCAAATAATATAAACTCTGGGCCATGTATGTTTATAGTATTGTTTTATTCTTGATGAAATAAACTGGTTTTAAAAATAGCACAAAACTTTTGTATTTATACACATTTTGGCTGATCAAAAATCTATTTAACATTTCTAAAAGTAAATTAAAACGATGTTTAATTAAGTGGAAAATGTTTAGCAGGTAGAGAATAAAACAAGCACACGGTAGCATCCGAACATTATAGTACTAGAACTAATTAGGAATTACTATCATGTATATGTTCGTTCATTAAACTTTAGCTGCAGTCTGCATTAATTCGTATTTGATCACATATCCAGAATAGCAGAAACCACTAAATTCTGACTGAAATGCCAAACAACAGTTTATTTGAGATTAAACAAACGAATAAGCAAATCTAACCTCTGTAAATCTCAAAAAAAAAATATATATAATTCCAAAACACAATGATGATATTAACAGATTCTTAGGAGATTATTGAATTTAATGTTGGAGATTTCACACAGAAAGTAAGCAAAGTAAAACATTTTTTTTAATCTGCTTAGGTTTCAACACAATTTCGAAAACATCTGGTGGGTGCAAACGTCGTAGTTACCACAATACAGCCCATTAAAACAATAATTTTCAAAGGTAATACAGAAAACAGGAAGCAACAAAACTGCAGTGACTACCGACAAAGCAGAATCAGACGAAGGAACAAAAACTAAACCACTTATTACATTGGCGTATTTAACAGACAATAATGTCTATTATTTCTGAATTTAACGTACTCAGGAAACATTCTGTACAAAACTTAGCATTATCATCAAATAAAATACAATGGAAATCAATCACTAAAAATAATTTTAAAAGAAAAGAAAAAAATAGAAAGAATACAAAACAACTCTTCAACAACAAAAGATAGCAGTAAGTGCAAAAACTTTCAAACGTCAGTTTTGCTATTAACGTTTTTTGTTACAGTTCAGCTATATAATATAGTTAGTTATTAAATTAATTAAATATCTGGTGTAAAGTATGTCTAATTGACACGTAATTGTTTATCTTATAATTATTAGCCTCTTCATTTCAAAACCATGGTTGTTCCTATTTTATTAGAGATAAATAAAAAAGATTATTTTCGTTTGACGGATAATTCAAATTATTGAAAAAAATACGGAAGCAAGAAAACCATAAAGAACTAGAATGATGCCAGGAAACAGAAACCTGGACAGCTTATTTTATTGCTAACGTTTTGTTGTATTAATGACCTATTAACAGGTGGCGTCTTCCACGTGGCTTTATAGTTCGCATATGATATTTACAATGCAAGACAGAACACGAATTCCAGCTGTAATTAAAAGTATTTATAACTTTGACATTCCATTAATCGAAGTAACTTTCGATCCAAACAGAAGGTCTAGCATCTCTCCAGGCCATCAGACACATTTTTTGTTTTCGCGTGGAATCTGGGGAGGGAAGCATCGGGGAGGGTCACTATCGGAACAATCTAGATTACATTGTCTTTTCACAATATTTGACCCCGTTGTCGCTGTCGTCGTTTACACTAATTTCATTCACAATAATTTGATTTTAGTATATTTGAGAGGCATTCCCGCAGATATTTCTGGCCTCATCAAACAAAGGGTAGACAATTATGAAAGGTCGAACTCAATCTGATTTCTTTTAATAAAGTTCCGATGTTTGTTTTTAATTCCGGGACCGGCCCGAGTAGGCAAGCCGTCTCGAATTCGGTGAATAGATCGACAGTTTTGCTAACTTTCGGTCCGTTTGATCAGACAATACAAAAAGTGTATTGATAATTTGACCAAAGTTTAGTCTTCAGATGTCGCGTATTTTACACTAATCAGACAGTGACGCGGTAGATAGGTGTTTAACATCGTTTTCAATGACGAAAATGTCGGTGATTATTTTCAAAGCGTGACTAAGCTAGACATATGATATAATAGGTTTGTTAGTACTGTTAGTTTAAATATGTTCATAAAAATAAAGAAATATGTTTAAGTTAAGTATTGTGGATATCTAGAATCACGGCTGGATTTATAAGGGAGCAAAGGGGGCAATTGCCCTTGCCCTCCCTGATAGAGGGACCCCCAAAATTAGGACTTCCTTTATTAAAAAATGTAATAATTATAAAATTAGTTCTATTCATTCATTATGGAACCTGAAGTGCCCCGGGCCCCCAAGGCCTAATCCTGGCCCTGTCTAGAATTTTACAAATTAAATTTCAACATTATTTTTGAAGTTGGGATTTTGTTTCCTTTAACAAATTAAACTAACATTGTTAAAAGTTAGGGGAAAACGGGGATTTTTTCAGAATTAAAATGTAATGTTTTTATCAAAATGAAAACAACATAAAAAAATATTTCAACCAAACTTGAGATAATCGAGTGTTGAAAAAGTCTACATTGTTGTTTGTAAACGTCTACATTGTTGTTTGTAAACGTCTACTTTGTTGTTTGTAAACGTCTACATTGTTGTTTGTAAACGTCTACATTGTTGTTTGTAAACGTCTACATTGTTGTTTGTAAAATTGTTTATCATGGAAAGTTATGTATCAATAAGTTTAGTTGCTTTTCACTAAAAGCAACATGTTTGAATTAATACATTTAGTGGTTTAGGTGAACTATTGACAAAGAAATTGTTTTATATCTTTCTACGTCTTTTTAAAAAAAATATGTTAATACATTTGTTTTATTGCATCATAACATATCCTATAGTTCTGATTGGTTTTCTAAATTATAAAATATACATTTTTATATCGGTGAAGCACAACGTTTCTGCTACAGGCCTGAAAATTGATTATTGCGTGAAATTTGAAGAACAACATTCAGCTTGAATCTGAACAAGACAAGAGTTTAACAGATATACAGGCGAATCACTGATTGTCTGCTCTTATAAATCCCTGTCAAAACAGTGATGATATCACACAGTCCTAGGAAACACTCGGTGAAAGAGAAGCCAATAAACCTCGAAATCACTTTGGTGAGCAGATATTTTATTAAATGAAGCATTACATCATCGCATGCTCTTAGCAAGATAAGAACAAGTTAAATAGTTCAGCTAAAATAAGGAGTAACAAACCACTACCTGCAACAGGAATGTAGCATTCTTTTCTAAAATCTTGCAGACTCTTTACAAAATACAAAACTTAAAACAATAACGACAGTATAGATGCAGTTCCATTCTGTATAGACCGAAGTATGGGCGAAATAGTCATATCTACTGTCTTAATGGGTGGCGCTTTTAATATGCTGTGGTAAATGTAAACAAAGCACTACCTACAACAGGAATATAGTATTCTTTTCTAAAACCTTGCAGACTCTTTACAAAATACAATTATTAAAATAATAACGACAGTATAGATGCAGTTCCATTCTGTATAGACCGAAGTATGGGCGAAATAGTCATATCTACTGTCTTAAGGGCAGTGGCCTAGCTTCCATTGAAGCAATGAGGCAAATGCCTTACTAGATCTATTTGCAGAAACAAAAATTAATGTGATTAATATTATAAAAATTGATTAAAATACGAGAAATAAAAACCTTTGTCAAAGTTTTCCTCACTAGAAAAAGACCCAAGCTGCGCCAATGAAGGGTTGGCGTTTTTAATGTACCGTGGTAAATGTAAACACATATAAAAAATCCTTGGTGGTAATTGGAAAGACTAACCTAAGTGGCAGTAACGAGTTTCCTCTGAAGACCACGAGTGACAGATACATTGAGCTTGATACCTAATAGCTGCTGATTACCCAATGTGCTGGACTGTCGTTAAACAGACATTCCTTTGTACTGTAGTAAAATACTTTTTCCTTATGATATGCAAATGCCAGCCATAATTTTTGTAAAACCAAAAGAAGAAAAAGTGTAAAAGATAGTATTATTGGTCCGTGCCATGCCATCTGCTGTGTTCAGCATCAACAAGTGCCAGACTGCACTATGTCGGACTGCACCACCATCTGCAGCGTGCGATCAACATGATTACAGTAATCCTGATTAAATGGTATTGCGGTGATATCCGGCTAATGGCGTGTCAAGCACTAATAATAACAGTCAGCTTAGTCCTGCTCATAACACGTCATGACCAGCACCATCGATAAACCCATCCCACATTGTCTACAAACACTAATAACAACACAGTCCGATTGGTTATACTCATAACACGTCATGACCAGCAACATCGATAAACCCATCCCACATTGTCTACAAACACTAATAACAACACAGTCCGATTGGTTATACTCATAACACGTCA
>JAULBS010073807.1:0-20798 GCA_032355785.1 Symmetromphalus regularis | reverse complement strand
ACATGCGGACACGCTACAACTTGAGCTACATCCCACACACGGGAAACTGTAACCAGATTTAAAACTGTAGCATTAATCTTTACATGCGGACACGCTACAACTTGAGCTACATCCCACACACGGGAAACTGTAACCAGATTTAAAACTGTAGCATTAATTATGTGTTTCTCGTTTTCTTGCAGCATGGAATTTTTATTTTTATTTATTATTATTTTTCTTAACGACTCCCTTATCTCTGATGCGTATTGTTCTGCTGTTTAAGGCCCATTCCACGTTATCTTTATGACATCTCAAAAACAATTATATTTCAAACAATAGTTATAACTTTTCCTTCTTAGCGATGGTACTTTTGTGTTTAATTATGTAAGAAATAAAGAAGGGGATGTGATGAATTGACGCAGTTTAAAAATAATAAATATGTTCTTTTGAAACAACTATATTCTGCATTGATTCCTTTGTCCCAAAACAACAACCAGAACGATGATGTCACACATACACACACACACAACGCCCGCTCCCCCACACGCACAGACACCCACAACACATACACCCACACCACACACAGACACACACACACGCACACCAAACACACACACACAATCACACACCACATACCCACACCACATACCCACCACACCCACACCACACAATCACACTCAAACACACACAATCACACACACTCACAAGCACATCACACCCACCCACAAACACCACACACACAGACAGACACACCACATACACAGACATACACACACACATACAGACACACACACCACAAACACACAGACACACACACCAAACACACAGACACACACATCACACACACAGACACACACACAACACACATACATTCCGACACACACATACAGAGACACACACATACATAGACACACACATACATAGACACACACACAGACACACATATACAGATAGACACACACATACAGACACATACACAGACACACAGTTTTTATTCAGCGGATATTAGGTATTAGGTATTTTGCCAGTCATCGTTTTTAGACAAGATAACTAAATAAATAACATGAACGAATGGACTCCGCCCCTCGACTATTTCGATGTCTTAACTGCCTACTCGATATAGAATGATTCATCGACGACTGGATTTTAAACATTAATTTTTTTTTTTACACATTGTCTAAGGTGTGAGCCAGCCTGTGACTGGTTTTGAACCACAGTATTTAGCTTGAGAATCCAAAATCATTCTACTGAGGCCCACCGATATACAATGAATATCTTCATTTCACGATAAACTTATTTTCTCAAACTATCTCAGTTATTAGGCCAAAACAACCTACAACCTGTGTTTCCTATTATAGGCCAAAAAAATAAAATAATAATAATAATAATAAAAAATAAATAAATAAATAAAAAATAGGGTCGGTAGGTAGATATTTAAAATACATAAAAATATTATGTATCACATATGATCATGTTTAGAATCCTTTAGTAATTGTGGTGACTTAATATCTGGTTACAGCGGGAATTTCTTCACAATGACAGACAAGATAGCTGCAGCCATGTTGACGTTGTTGCATACAGGAAGTGATTACCCTATAAAACGACCGAAAATGACCGAAAGGTACGAATAAACAACTGGAAACGACCGAAAATGACCGAAAGGTACGAATAAACAAGTGGAAACGACCGAAAATAACTGAAAGTACGACTTACAATCTTTATGGAAAAAAAAACGTTTAGCGTCAGCTGTTTTTAAGTGGGGTTAGTCGGGTTACCCAAATATTTTTTTTGCCTTAGATACCAATTCGTGTGATGATCAGACATCAATGCACACAAGGAAAAAAAAAACAAGAACAAAAAACTGTATTAATTTAACACTCAGTGTGTGAATTCATTAAATCGATCTTTTCCCCACTGTTCATTTTAGAAAGAACAATTCTCTCTATAAAATATTTATCACCGTACGTGATTTAGAATTTAATTATTCGACTAATCTTTTGATGAAATATCGGTTACAAAAAAAACGTATTTTTTACGCTATTCTCAGCACTCGCCTAAATTTTCATTTAATTCATTTTTTTACGTTTTGTTTGAGTTCTTTTAAAATGTATTTGCTTCCTAAGACTCCGAAAGGTTAATGAAATTGTTAAATCGTCATCAATAACGTCCACACAGATTAAAACAACAAACAAAACAACACCCAAAAACCGTTAGAACCATTATACAAAAAAAAGAAGGGACAGACAGACAGACAAATTGTTTATTTAAGTCTCACCTCATACACAACATAAAACAAAAACACCCATTACATTACTATCTTACAAGGCAATGAGCCACTCCCTATGGAGTTATGATCGACATAAATAATAACATTTATAACTATCACATTAAAAACACACATAAATCTTTAAACATGAACTAAAATACTATTAATTAATATTATTATTATATATTATTACATTATATTATATTATTATAATATATTATTATATTATTATTAATATATATTATATTATTATTACTATATATTATTATTATTCCTGCTATTTTCTGCCACAAAATTATGAATATTCTAAAGTCAACTTAATCATATTTTGTACATTATTATCAGTATACTTTTTCTGTCATCTTGTCATTTTATCTATGTATATACTATTTTATTGTACCTCCTATGCCGCTGAAATAAAGTTCAGTCCAGCTATAAAAAAAAAACAAAAAAACTCGCGTAACATTACTAAGCATTTTAAATGCAGATAATAAGGAGTATCAAATTTTAAATAAATAGATAAATAAATAAAACATTAAAATAAGTACATCATATTTAAAACACAACCTATCATATTAATAAAATATTTGTGCATGATCAACTAACAAATAAAACCCGATGTCTGTTTTCTATAACTAATGTGCACTTAATCTGTACAGACTATCGTCAACTAAAACCCCCACAAAAACCCCCCAAACAATCAGCTTCTTACAAAAACAAGCGATGATTGCACACACTAAATAAAATATCCCTCAAAGGGTATTGCAGGGAAATTACAATAACCCCACCACCGAGGTATCAGAAAATAAATTCCCTAGATAGGGTCAGATAGCCACAAAAATAATTTATTTTCAGCCTGTCACATTCTAAAAGAAAAGGTATCTCGATGTACAGAGATATTTCAATTAGAGACTACTGAAGCAAGCAAATGACAATGTCAACGATGTTAAAACCGCACATCCTACATATTAGCCTTTTTGATACTTTAAATTCCAAACTACTTAGAACGTCAATTCAGCGAGTTTCTGACTAGACCCAGCGAGTTTCCGGCTAAATACAGCGAATTTCTAGCTAAATATAGCGAATTTCTTGTCTGAATGACGCGAGAGTAGCTCATTGTATTCGGAAGTGAACCAGCCACAAAGGTTTTGATGATTTCAAATACTGGTAATTTATCAAGGTTTTTATTCCACAGTATTTTTGTTAACAGACCAAGATGTATTACATATATATAAATAAATCCATATTATTTTTAATTTTTAAGGAAAAACAAAAACAGTTTCGGGTAATTGAATATTATACTTGATGACCTCAAAACAGCCATTCTATTTTTGTTAATATTGTAACATTTCTTTTTAACGTAATACAGAAATAAATAGTGCTCATCGGAAAATGAATAAAAAGGAGAAAGATGAGAGGAAAGTAATTTGCATGGTATTTTATTTTTGGATTATTTCAAAACATTTAAAGTACACTTCAGTTACTCGGTTTTTGTTCTAATGTTGACAGTATGTTGATAATATAAACAGGCTTTTATACATTGTCATTACGGACTACTCTTTGTAAAAAAATGGATCAATGATTCCACTGTTCTGAATCGATCCTGCAACCCATCCCGTACTAGTCTAAATCGGATATCAAAGGTTGTGAAGGGTGTCCCTTTCGGTCTTCCCATTTTTTTCCAATATTTTTTTTCCTTCTGAATTTTAGAATTTCTCATTACTATAATCTTATTATTTTTATTTTTTTTTGAGATCTTCCCTACATCTGGTAATTATGTAACTTATTTGTGGATTAGGGTATTAGCGGATCCAAGGACTGAGAGTTCGAACAGCCAAACAACTCCATTTCCGAGTTAACATTTTATATTTTGTCATTATAATTTAATCGCTTTATCGCAACTAACTTTTGATCCTCCCACCATATGAAAATTCTTTAAAATAACTTTGGAACCCCTTCCAAACTGTTTTCCCTTCGCCTCTTAATTCCTGTATATTAACATTATTTTCGAACCACTCTCTTCTCCTAAATTTGAGTACATTGATTTATTAATTATCGGCTATTGGATGTCAAACATTTGCCTCAAACATGTATTAAACCACTGTCATCAACTTCAGAGTCCGACATTCTGCCGCTAGACCATCGAGGCTGAATGTTTTCCTAAGTATGCCATGAGATGTATTCCACGGAAATACCCCCACACCTTCAAATGGCCAAGAACGCACGATTTGACTTATACCACAGAACACACGCTAGAGAAATGTGATCTCTAGGCGACCTGACTTTTCATTTCAGTTTGTGTAATAGTGGTCATTCATCTGTGATGCTGCCGACGCCATGGCGCCATGGTCGTCACCCACAACGTCATCAAGGCTGTATATTGCTTTATCTACTGGTTTAACCTTATCGATTAACACAGTTTCGTACTAAACTCCCTAATTGACAATGAAGACGTGCATATTAAGGTCTCTCCCAAACAGAATCAACACAGACGGGATAAATATATACAATGGATTTCAATCCCAGTTCAAAAAACTTGTATTTAATTGAGAAATGCTATTAATCAAGTTCAAAGCATGTTTAAACAACTATAAATCAAGAATTCCCCATCAATGAGTGCCATTTTGAAAATCCATATTAAAAGAAAAAAAAGAAGAAAAAAAAGGTTTCTGTGAGATGCAAGAACACGAACTAAGGTACACACATAACCTTAGTAGTGTTGACCCAGCACTTATACTTTCTAATAAACCCAGATAAATATAGTCTGTTAACGTGACTGGGGAAAATAATACGTCAGGTGTCGGCTTTTAAGTTAACCAAGACCAGACCATACACCCACCAAAAAGTCATTTTCTAATTAATTTGTTCTTGGTGCATTTATTATTTATATAGGGGTGGCATTTTATATTGAGGAGGGCGAGTTAATGCATCAAAAACACTTACATGATTGTAAATACATGCACATATAAAGGGTGGTTGGGAAAAAGATTTGTAATTGGGTATGTGTCATGACCCCCTGTTTGTTTATGTGTCTGTGCGTTCGTGTGTCCAGTGTTCTCCAACTTTTCTGGGACCGGATTGAGGGACATGTGACTGGTTGACAGGCCTACGATTGCATTTGGTTACAAATGACAAACGAAAGTACGTTCTGCGCATGTGTTGTTTACGCCGGAAATCGCGGTTTCTTAATTTCACAAATTATAGAGTTACATTTTTTTAACCGTATGTTTACGTCCAACAAAGTTACTTCTACGTTTAAGTCTAGCTTCGAGAATTAGGTAGTGCTCAAACGTAAATTAAATTTACGACAGACATAGCGATAGGTGACTAGAACTGACGAAGTATTTTTTTCGGCATGGCGAATTCATTTTCGACTAGGTGGCCTTTTTTATGAGGTGGGCGGACCCGTCTGCAAACATTTTCAGCTTTGCGAAAAACATTCTCAGCTTGGCGGGTGTACAAGCCGCTTATATGGGTTGGAGAACACTGTGTGTCTGTGTGTATATATGTGTGTATGTGTCTGTGTGTATATATGCGTGTATGTGTGTCTATGTGTGTCTGTATTCATGTGTGTGCGTCACTGTGAATGTGTGCGTGTGTGTACGCTTGTATGTGTATATATTATGTGTGTGCGTATGTTAAGAATATAATCTATATTACCTTTTCGAGATTTTATTTAAAAAATCCATTAAAAAAAATCCAAAGAAAATCACTATAATAAACCTAACTGTAACACCATTTAATAAATAGAATACCATACTCGTTCCCGTATCACGCGGAAACTCGTTTTGTAATCTCTATGACCAGTGATTAAACAGTCTGTCAGTGTCTTTCAATAAACATACTTTTTCTTTCCTTTATAGCAGTAGAAAGTTAGCTAACATACTTTTTTTTTCCTTTATAGCAGCAGAAAGTTAGCTAACATACTTTTTCTTTCCTTTATAGCAGCAGAAAGTTAGCTAACATCCTTTTTCTTTCCTTTATAGCAGCAGAAAGTTAGCTAACATACTTTTTCTTTCCTTTATAGCAGCAGAAAGTTAGCTAACATACTTTTTCTTTCCTTTATAGCAGCAGTAATTTAGCTAACATACTTTTTCTTTCCTTCATAGCAGCAGAAAGTTAGTTTTTTGTGGGATAGTTACGAAATTCTCAAGATAACACAAAATGTCAGTGAGACACACATTATCGTGGATATTCTGATGCCGTATGCACTATTTTCAGCTTCAATTCCTGATAAAACATAACTCTGTCCACGGGGAGCGTGTTTAAACTTTGAAAACATATGAACACATGCAGAGATTACATCAATCAACCAGTCTGGTGATAGCAGAACGCTGATTGGTGTTTGTTAACCTTCCTGCTATTGGTTCTTACACACGATATCCTTACCAAATAGTACATAATGGTACGGTATTTGACTATTCTAATGTCATAGTCCGCGATTATAAAAAAAAACCAAACAACTATATCTCCGAAAAGACACAGTCTATATTAAATTTTCAAATATCTGCTGCCCTTGTGTACTTTATATATGGAGTGAAATCCTTCGAGGTTTCTTCCTAAATCTCGGACTTTAAGCCTAGCCTATATCCCTCCGCCTGACTCTCACAGAAATGAAGACTTGGCCTCAATTACTAAAGGTGCGTTAAATAAATAGTCTGTCATAAAACAAGGACGACCTTTTGCAACCGTGGTTTATCTCGTCGGGTCTGCGATGATGTTTCGCGTTATGATCTGGTGTTTCAGACGCGTAATGGCTGTGTTTAGCAGTTTGGCCGCTATTCGATTTCCACCTAATAGGAGATTGTGTAGTGATAAGCAGTGATCGGGTTTCGTCTTATCGAAACTCATCTCCGATGAATATGCGATATATGCTTTGCTCCAATTACTTCACGTCTGGGATTTAACTTGATTCCACAGCACCCACGTTTGTATCCCGAAGGTTAAAGGATCGATCCCAATCAATGGTTATTTTGATAATATTCGCGCATTTTTTTGTCTGTTCTAACGAAAATAAATAAAAAATGAATAATAATTATTTGTTTACCAACACTATAACACATTGCTTAATCAGTGGTTATTTACTGTCATAAATACGGTATTTGCGACACATGGTTTAGAGAGGAATCTCGCAAAATTAACATAGACTAGTCTTTTGATTAGCAGTAAAGAATATTTTATGTTCTTTCCCCACATACAAGAACACACAAGTATGCGCGCACCTCCCCTCACCCCTCATATTCCACAACCCTTGTTATAGCAGTAGTAAACCCAATTAGCCTAATACGTTCTACCAAAGATATGTTTAAATTTCAATATTCACAATACAAGTCACATCTTAATAATATTCGTAGATCGAAAAACATCTGAACACCTTTGCGACAAAAATGTGGAAAATAAATAAATACACTGACAAACTGCAAATATTGTAGGAACATTTGGCATTGAGCAACGATCTGAATGAAATAATATTATCTGCCCCAGATTGAGTAACATAAACATATTTTTAATCTCATGGCTATAAACCAAATGCGGAGTGCTCCTTTAAATCTTCATGATAACTGTTATCAGGGGCGGAACCACGATTTTGTTGGTAGGAAACTACAAGTATTGTAAGAAATGTAATACTGAACGTGACTGTTGGTCTTGAATATAAGTTAGGAAGTAATGATGACTGAAAAAACCCACACATAAAACGGAGTTGTAAAAGGGGGTCAGGATCCCTCTACACCCATCGCCAGGAGGGTCAGATCTTTTAAAGATTTTGTTTCTTGTTTTTATTGTTTAAAGAGAAAATCAAACGCGAATGAGTCTTTAAGTATTGATAGATTCACCGTTTGATGTACAGAATATGTTTTTAAAATTCTTTATTTATACAAAGATAAAACTGAAATGTACTCTATACAAATAATGACTTTGACATTTTCATATTTTCCAATTTTATTACATAAAAAAAAAGTGCAATCAGAGGACATGAGCAAACTCGGCACTATTAATATTCAGACGAACGGTTGCCTAGCAACAGATAACGCTGTTCGCATGAACGGCCTGTAAATAACCAAATTATCTTGAGGTAGTTCAATAGTTATGACCTCTCACGTAAAAAATGTGATAATTATTTTTTATAGAAGTATTTCCTTCAACCTTTATTCTGCAAAAACTACGAGGTGAATCATTTTAATATCGTTATAAACATTAACGAACGGAAGTAATTTATGAATGTTTTTTTCAATAAATACACTACTTTCATTAGCATGCACAAACCGTGGTTTGCCGTGGTTAGTTAGCTACAACTTTTTATCATTTTCTTCTTTGAACAAAAGTTGCTAACTCCGTTTCTGAATGCTTCTAACCAGTAACCGAGATTTGGTTTAACAAAGGCCGTGCTATGTGATGCCCTGTCTGTTGGAAAGTGATATAAAAGATACCTGGCTGCTAATCGAAAAGAGTAGCCTATGTGGGTTTTTCTAAAAACCACCAATGGCAAACAACATATGTTTTACACATAATAGCCGCTAAATAAAACATGTGTTGAAGTGTCATTAAAAAAACCGTCCACTTCTTCCCTTTCCCTTTTCTGTAATATACATATAGTTAGTTTTGTTACGTGTGTAACATTTATTAAACTTATACTTTCCAATAAATAATAATTATGCAAGATAATACACATCCTTATAAAATCAAAAGTCATTTTAGTTTAATAGCATACTAAAAGGAAGTGGTTAGTGCGCATGTTTAGTTAAGTCAGACTACACATAGAGACATGTACAACTTATTCAAAGTAGTATCCACACACATTGACATACCCACGATTTTATGAGGTCGTTCTATATTGGAGAGTGGGGGTGGGGCAACTGCAGCGAAAACAGTAATATTATTGCAAGACAGGCAACTATAAAAAGATAATGAGAAAACCTGATGGTTTGGATGATGGTGGATACCACACACAAACGTTAGATCGTTATGTTTCTGAGAGTTCATTTGAGAGTCAAGTAAGATTTTGTCATTTCACAGCGACGATGGTTTCCTAAATCTATTTCTGCCAAATACATTACTTCTAAAGCAATTGGTATGATCATAACTTTGTAATTATTTTAAAATTATATTCCAATAATTTAACACCTTTTTGTAATAAGCAATCACAAAAAAAGAACAAAACCCCCCCACTAAAACCCCCCCAAAACCACTTCTATCTTATTCCCGTTAATTTTAAAGTTTTTATGAAGACTGCCACCTTAGCCATTACTTCAGACAAAACAACATTGTTTATAGAATGACGAAACGTATTGTATCTGCCTGTGAAGCGGTCGATTGTCGGATCGATCCTTCTCAGTGGAACCAATTGCAGTTTTGGCAATATTCCGTTCCAACCCGTGGTCCACAACTGGTTAATCAAAGGCCGCTGTATGTGCTGTCCTGTCTGTGGGACGGTGCATATAAAATACCCCTTGCTGCTTATCGGAAAGAGTAGCCTATGTGGTGGCAGCGGGTTTCCTCTGAATACATATGTCAGAATGACCATATGATAGACGTCCAATAACCAATGATAAAATATAAAATCAATGTGTTCTAGAGGCGTCGTTAAATAAAACAAACTTTACTTTTACTTTTTACACAGGGACCAGAAGTTTAAGTTTGCATACTGATCAGTAATGTCTGTAATTGTTCGACTAAAGCCATATTCTAATCGATGTTTCTATTATAATTAAGTATACTGCTCAACATATGTTCAGGGTGTGGGTTATTTTTAATTTTTTTTTTTATAATTTGGGTACTCTAATTTGGGCAGCTATATTTTGGGCAAGACATATACAAAATTGGTGCAATCAAAAGCCCTGCATCTAGAAATACATAATTTTGTTACACATGCTTGTAAGTAGTATTTAGTATTATGCAATTATTTGTCACACATCTAGTATAAAACAATTATTTCACACACCATGTGTTTAGTGTTATATAATTCCATGAAATGGAACACATTAAATATTATAAATTTAGATATTTGTAAGTATATAACTACATACCTGTATTTAGCACATCTAATATTATATTATATTATTATGATTATGATTATTATTATGATTATTATGATTATTATTAAATGAGACATCTACATGCAGTAATATGCTTCGCGTCACCTGAAGTGGAACAATAAAACACCAGCATTTTTTAGTTGAAAAATAAGTGCCATAAGGACAAACAACTGCCTTTCATACCTTTTTCAACGTGTACATGATACACAAAAGTATTTCACTTCATAACTTTTTGGATTATATATAGTTGCTACGGTAACAAAAATAGTAGTTGAAAAGTGGAAAAAAATGGCTAAATATTCAGTACTTTTTCTTGAAATTTTGTATAAAAATTAGGTCTTTCGTTTAATTTCCAAAACCATTTTCCTTTTTGTTCTACAGTCCTTAGAAGAAAAGTTATTGTTAAAAATGATGGTGCCAATCTGATGTGATGCGAAGTATAGTTAATTATATATTTATATTATTATATTATTATTATGTCACACACCTAAGATTAAAACTGTCTCATATCTACATGTAGTATTTAATATTACATAATTACGTCACATATCTAGTACTAAATAATTGCATGTCACATATCTATTATATATGTGACATATATAGTATACATGTAACATACCCAAGTATTATATATCTAGTAAAGCACTGTCACATATGTAATGTTTAATATTATACAAGTATATGACAAATCTATTATATATTTGCATGTGAAACATCTAATATTATATAATTTAATTAAATATGACCCGTCTAGTAATATATAATTATGTGATATATCTACAAACAAGTTATAACTGACCTGAAGCTAAATAATTGGAGTTATGGTTTCATACTGATTTGGTGCACAAATGTTTTTTTCTCATGTTTTTCATATTTCATAAAATAAATAAAAACAGTCATGTATTTCTATAGGCCTGCACAAATTGCACGAACGATAATTTCGTTAATGCATCAGTTATGCAAATTTATTTCACATAACCGATTTACCATTCGTGTAAAATGTGTTAATTTTAAAGTTGTTTTTCCATTTTTTTTTAAAACCAATTATGCAAATCAAAATAGGTTATGCAAATATTTTTGGCATAACCTATTTTCCGGTTATGCAGATTTTGAATTTGTGCAGGCCTGTTCTACCACACCCAGTATTATACAAAGGTGACATATCTAGTATTATGTAAAGATATGTTACACAATTAGAATATATCAAACATCAAGTGTTAAAAATATTAACTGCAATAGCAGACACACAGGGGGACTTAGGGGGGTCTAAAACCCCTTTGTTTTTCTAAGAAATAATTTTTCAATTCATGTACCTGGAAAATACCTCAAAACTGGAAAACCTAACAAAATTTGCCAATTGACCCCCACCCCACCCCTTCTCTTTAAAACCTGTGTTGACGCGTGAGCTGTACAGTATTCAAATGTTAATATGTACATTTATATATACCTCAAAATGTCACATTTATAAATTACAAAATTATATATTAATAACTATAACACAGAACCAACACCCTGATGAAACAAAGAACCACATTGTAATCTGACAAACCAGATATATACCTGTATAATGAACAACCAGAAATCAATTCCACCATTTGTATTAATTTCACCACTAATTGTTAAACAAGTGTATTTTGGAACAAATATATTATTTCCTTTTCTTTTATATGTCTATTTGATGATTTCAGAATATATATGTACAATCTATCGCCCCCTTTACATATACCTCCACCATTTATTTCTCTTTATTTGTCTGTCTGGTGATTTCAGAATGTATAAGTCAGATCCATCGCCACCATTACATATACCTTCACCATTTTGTTCTCATTGTCTGTCTGTCAGTCTGTGTGTCTGTCTGTTTGTCGATTTCACAATATTTCCGTCAGTTATATCTCCATCTTTACATTACCTGAACTATTTATTTCTCATTGTCTGTCAGTCTCTCTGTCTGTTTGTCATTCTATCTGATGATTTCAGAATATATCTGTCTGTTCCATCTCCACCTTTACATGTACATTTACCACCACCATTTATGTAAAGTAAATATGTTTACCATTATGTACATTTGTAATGACCATGCACCATGTATATAAACCATCCACACAAACATAAGTATCTATGTATATCTAAAAACAGTATGCAAATAATAAACCAACCAAGATGAAAACTAACAATTAAAAAACATATTCTAATACAAATAATCAGTTTTGGAATAACATTTTAATAAGTTCTGAATGCATATGTAACATTAAAAATTAAAAAGACATTTTTATTTCTAATTTTTTTTGGCTGGAGTGTAAATTTATGTATAATATATTATATCCTTATACAACCAAAAAGCATGATATTAATTGAAAATGGCTGCTCTGCATGTTCATTGATGTTAATAAAGAATTTAACAATATTAATTTGTGCCTTGTCTAGTGTTTTTATAAAATGAAATAAAGAAGTTTTTAAATACCGTTAAATCTTTCTTTTTAGTGATAGCAAAAATTCTATGCAATTGATAACTACTATATCAGAATTTCATATTCAAAATTCATATCAAGACTACAAAGAACAAGGACTAATATGTAACTCTTCAAAATAGTCTAAAAGTGTCAAATCTCTGCAAAAAAAATTAATCTAAGGTCTTAATATATTTTATTTTGAATAGGTTTACAGAGTTGTTTCCTTTAAAATTTTGGTTGGTCATTAAAAATAAAAATAAAACTGCTATATATATTTATTGGTTTTTGGAATTTTTAAGATTAAAAATTTTCCTAAAGTTAAATTTTATTGTTATTTCACGTTCATGATTTTTAAGTTAATTAATCTACAAGAAAATAATAAGAAATAAAAGATTTAACATGGAAATAAAACTGTTTATACAATCATTGTTAAATGACAATTCGTCATGTTTTAACACAATATGGCAGAGTGGTTGTGGAGGCCGGGGGAAAGGAACTATTAAAAACATAAAGAGTAGATAACTCTAAATACTTACGACAACCAAACTCATCATCGCCATTGGGGCAATCTGCTCGTGAGTCACACCGCAGCAGGGGACTAATGCAGCCACCATCAATGCAGCGATATTCGTTCTCTTCACATTCAAGTTCTGGTACTGAAAAGATCATTCATTATCATAAAATAAAAACTATTCAGATTCTGAAAGTACATTGTATACCATAAAATAAAATATTCTTGTATTGAAAGATCATTTAATACCATAAAATAAAAAATTCTGGTTCTGAAACATCATTTACAATATCATAAAATAAAATAATCTGGTATTGAAATTTAATTTAATACCTTAAAATAATACCTTAAAATTAAAAAAAATCAATACTTAAAGTATAAAAACAAATCTGGTACTGAAAGTTTAATACAATAAAATTTTAAAATCTAGTATTGAAAGTTTGTTTAATACCATAAAATAAAATATTCTAGTATTGAACATTCATTTAATACCATATAACAAAACATTCTAGTACTGAAAGATCATTTAATACCATAAAATAAAACAATTAATTAATGTGATGAGTTGCTATTTATTATCAAATTATTTAACCAGGGATATACACTTAATAATAAATGGCAACAAGTTTGATATTCTATTTATTACTCCTGACAATTTTAATCATTCTATTCTTTAATCTTTCCAATTGCACAGCAGTTTAGAGAAATGCTATCCTACAATGTTATGGATGAGGTTATGCTGAAAATGTTTCAAGTTTTAGTGAAGTCAAATTTAACACAGGCAAGCTTATCAATCATAATGGATAGAACGATCCAATGAAATATTTCCTTGTTATGAGTGCCCACTGGGGAAATAAACAGTGTTACTTACTCTCTGGACAGTCCTCTTCATCACTGCCATCAGGACATTCACGCTGGTTGTTACACTTCTGGAAGACAGAGATACAGTCACCTGACCGACACCGGAACTCGTCATCAGCGCACCGCGAGGCTGGAGATACACAAGTAACCATGAGAACAAGCAACAGCGTGGCAATGGGCAACACCATGGTTGCTCAAGTCAATTTATAAAGTCAGTGTTAAATACAGTCAATGTTAATTATTCAACAATTTCTATCACACTTGTTGGTTCTTACATATATACAGTAGATATGTTTTTATTTTATGTAATTGTCATGTAACTTCTGAAACACTGTAATTTATAGATGTTTGGGAATTTGATACTCATTAAAATCTTGTAGAACACTACTTTTTAGCAATAATTTTCATATAACTTCTGAACCACAGTGCAATTTTTAGATGTTTGGGAGTCTAATACTTGTTAAATTCATGTATAACAGTGAACTTTTTAGCAAAGAATTCCGAAAGTTTCCTTAACAACATATCCATCAGTAGACAATTTGTAGGACAGTCTGGGAGTCTGATTCTCATTAAAATCAGGTTGAACTGTATCCTTTTTAAAACAGAATCACAATAGTCTCCTTAACAACTGTATACATATATCCATCAGAAATGTTTTAGGAAATTCTGGAAGTATAGTACTTGTTAAAATCACATAGAACTGTCTACTTTTAACATATCATCCCAATAGTTTCTTCAACTATATATCCATCACCAGACAATGTCCTGTCTGGGAGTACAGTATTTGTTAAAATCATATAGAACTGTTAACCTTTTAGCATATAATCCCAATTGTTTCCTCAACTATATATCCATCACTAAACAATGTTAGGAGAGTCTGGGAATACAGTATTTGTTAAAATCATGTAGAACTGTCAACTTTTTAACATATAATCCCAATTGTTTTCTCAACTAAAAACTATGTGTATGTATCCATCACTAGACAATGGTTAGGAGATTCTGGGAGTCTGATACTCATTTAAATCACGTAGGACTGTCTACGTTTTAGCATAGAATCCCATTAGTTTCCTCAACTATGAATCTATCAGTAGACAACTTTTAGAAAAGTCAGGGAGTTTGGTACTTGTTAAAATCATGTAGATCTCTCTATTCCTGTTTGATAACGAAGGTGGTATTCCAAATGAATTCAGGATTGTTTTAAATGAGCACATTTCTTTCAACAAGATGTCAGTCAAATACACAAGCTGTATTATTTATTGACAGATGATATTTGTCACTTCTTTCATTTACAATACATTCCATCATCACAATGAAGATAATTCCATATTTCAACACTCATCTTTCTAATGAATACACAGTCTTTCAGCAAGGTAATCAAAAAATTATTTTCATGTTTTCATCAATTATTATAAGATGAATTTCTCTCCACGTTTCTATTCACAATAAATTCCATTTTGAGAAAATCTGTCTGTTAATGTTATTCCAAATCAGTTAAACAGCTCTTCCAGGTGACAGCATCTTTCAATAAGATCAGAATCCAAGTACATATACATGTAGGTAGGTAGGTAGGCCTATCAACATGTACATGTATGTATGCTTTTTCAATTTTCTAGAACATATAGTTGACAACAAATAAAAGCACAGCTGTATTTATCTATATTACATGCAAAATATAGTCATGTTATTGACAAAAATAACCAATACTTTTAAAATGTCTATCCAATGAATACTAACAATATCCTAGAAACATCTAACCAACACACAATTCCTATAAAATGTTTTTTCCAGTCGATTCTAACAATATCTCAGAAACTACTAACCCATATTCAGTTCCTAGTAAATGTTTTTCCAGTTAATTCTAACAATATCCCAGAAACTACCAACAAACATACAATTCCTATAAAATGTCTTTCCAGTAAATTCTAACAATATCCCAGAAACTATTAACCAATATACAATTCCTATAAAATGTTTTTCCGGTAAATTCCAACAATATCGTAGAAACTACTAACCGATATACAATTCCTACAAAATGTCTTTCCAGTAAATTCTAACAATATCTCAGAAACCAGTAACCAACATAAAATTCCTATAAAATGCCTTTCCAGTAGATTCTAATATCTTAGAAACTACTAACCAACATAAAATTCCTGTAAAATGTCTTTCCAGTAGTTTCTAATACTGTAGAAACTACTAACCAATATAGAATTCTTATAAAATGTCTTTCCAGCAGATTCTACAATATCCCCAAAACTACAAACAAATATACAATTCCTATAAACTGGTATTTCAATAAATTCTAATATCTTAGAAACTACTAACAATATACAATTCCTATAAACTGTCTTTCCAATAATATCTAATATCTTAGAAACTACTAACAATATACAATTCCTATAAACTGTCTTTCCAATAAATTCTAATATCTTAGAAACTACTAACAATGTCCAACTCATTTAAAATGTATTTCCAGTAGACAGAAGCACAAATGACTGACACAACAGAAACCAATCAACGAAACAATGCAGTGTGTTGTATGAAAGATAAAAATAACAGCTACATACAGATAAACATGGATGTCTAGGCAAGTAAATTTCCAAAAGCCATTAATATTTTTAAATAAAGCATTATGGTTTATTCCATGAGTAATACAGCTTTAATATGTCACAGTATACTGACCAAAATAAATAGGGGATATCCAAATGTAAAACAAGGTTACAGAAACAGTGTAATATTTATGGTAATAATAGTGAGTGGCAAAGAAAAAGCAATGATGAGACATGATATTACCATGAAAAGTTGGGGTAGGGGGGGTGTGTATTTTTTTTAATTTTAATATTTATTTTATATTTTACATTTAGTCCCCTCCCACCCCCAGCACAAAATATAAAATATTGGCTATTGGTCACACTGTGGTGACTTTACAATTTATTTTGCCATGAAATGTTTATACCAGGATACACAATGTAGAGGTACATGTACATGTACATGTGTATGGCCGAGACAGACCTAGACGGGCAGCAAGAATAGAGCAAATTCCAATTTATGAATAATGCATTCACTAGTAACAGGTAAAAGAATATGTATTAAGAATTCATAGCTAATTCCAAATCATCATCCATCAAGAAATTGAGTATATCTTTTATCCTTTCTGTAGTGGTGCATAAATCTGAAAAAACGTCTTGAAGATGGTTGACGTTGTCTAATGATATCCCACACTAGTTCAATAGTGGGAGGGTATATACTTTATGTTAGAGTAGGTTGGTTGGTTGGTTGTATTTATTTTTGTGCTTATTTCCAATTAAGGTTCAAGTCTGCTGTCCTGGGCACACAGTTCAGTTTTTTGTGATGTCTGTCAGAGGACAGAGGTTAGTGTTAATAGGAGAGGCGAAACCCGCTGCCACCACACTAATGTGGTTATTCTTATCGACAAGCAGCAAGGTATCATTAAATGCACTATTCCACAGACAGGATAGCACATACCACGATCTTTGATAAACAAGTTGTGGACCACTGATCGGTGTGAGTGGAATACACCTACCCACTGAGCCTTGCTGAGCACTCACTCTGGGTTCGAATGAGATTTGATCCCAATACCTGCCCGCTGCTAGTCCGATATCTTAACCACTGCACTACCGAGGCCAGTCATGTTAGAGTAGAATCATTTAGAGATTTGTATCAGTTTCATTAGGGAGTGGGATGTAGCTCAAGCAGTAGAGTGTCTGCCTGTGAAGCGGTCAGTTGTCGGATCGATCCTTCTCAGTAGACCCATTTGCAGTTTGAGCTATTTTCCATTCCAACCAGTGGTCCACAACTGGTTCATCAAAAACCATGGTATGTGTTGTCCTGTCTGTGAGAAAATGCATATAAAAGACCCCTTGCTGCTTATTGGAAAGAGTAGCCTATGTGGCAGCAGCAGGTTTCCTCTAAAGAAATATGTCAAAATGACCATATGATTGACGTCCAATAGCTGATTATAAGATCAAAATCAATGTGCTCTAGAGGCATCGTTAAATAAAAAACAAACTTTACTTTAACAGTTTCATTATATATTCACTACTTATTTTGAACAGTATATTTACAGAAAGTAAACAAAGGAAATTGGGTGTGTGTTTGGAAACTATTAAGATTCATTTAGTTCTGACATTTCAACCACATTGGGGAAAAAAATGACCAATTTCTAAAATTATATCTCCAGTGTTGATAAAAAATCAATTTGTTAACTATTAACAGAAGTAAAAGTGCCCACTTCCGCCACTATTGAGCCATTTGATGAGTATAACATTTTGTGATGGTCAAAGGTCAATGAGATTACAATATTGGTTTCATATCTACCACTTAACTAATATTAATCTTATTCAGTAATTATAGAATATTAAATGAGTTTCCATTTCGTATCATGTTTATGTCCCAAATGAAATAATTTTCAGTTGTCATGAACTTTAGCAGGTGACAATGAAAATTATTTCACGAAGGACATAAACATGATGCGAAATGAAAGCGAGCTTAATATCCTATTTATTACCCATTATCTAACTTAAAATTGATAATGGGTTATAAATAGGATATTAAGCTCGCTTTCATTTCGCATCATGTTTATGTCTTTCCTGAAATAATTAAAAAAAAACCATCTGAACAACAACAAAAATGAAACCAATCATTTTCCTTTTTTGGAAATAAACTATGTGAAATAATATGACGTCATATGACGTCAAAAGTGTTATGTACCAGTATGATGTAGTACAAGGATATAACACTTTGATACGAACCAATATATGTTGAGCCATATGGGTAATAATTTAAATAATTAAAGCTACTGGCTCGAGATCTTATAACCACTGCATACATTAAATTTACATGTACATCGAATATACTATGTACATGGACATACAAGACTATTTTCCATTTCAACCAGTGGTCCACAACTGGTTCATCAAAGGCTGCAGTATGCGCTGTCCTGTCTGTGGGAAAGTGCATATAAAAGACCTATTGGTGCTTATCAGAAAGAGTAACCTATGAAGCGGCAGTGAGTTTTCTTCAAAGAAATATGTCAGAATGACTAAAGGCTTGACACCAATGATAAGATAAAAATCAATGTGCTCTAGAGGCCTCGTTAATAAAATAAATCTTTTTGTATAACCATGTACATGTATGTATATTTACAAATATTTTTTGACAGCACATATGGCAAATTTAAAGCTTAAGCTTAAAATGGAAAATGAAGTTAATGTTAATAACTGTACTTATAGCTAGATAAATTATAAATGTAAAGATATATTATCATATATTTAAAAAATGCTTATCCCTATCGAATTTAAAAACCATTTTGTAACAGTTGAAAAATTCCTCTATCTTCACTGAATCTAAAAACCACCACTGCATGCTGTAACATTTGAAAATTCCTCTGTCCCTTTGAAATCTAAAAAATACAATTCCACTTTGTAACAGCTGAAAATTCATCTGACCCTATCGAATTTAAAAACTACCATCTGCACTTTGTAACAGCTGAAAATTCCTGTCCCTATCGAATCTAAAAACTACTATTTGCACTTTGTAACAGCTGAAAATTCCTCTGACCCTATCGAATTTAAAAACCACCATCTGCACTTTGTAACAGCTGAAAATTCCTTTCCATATCGAATCTAAAAACTACCATTTGCACTTTGTAACAGCTGAAAATTCCTTTGACCCTATTGAATTTAAAAACCACCATTTGCACTTTGTAACAGCTGAAAATTCCTGTCCCTATCGAATCTAAAAACTACCATTCCACAGTAACAGAACAATTCCTATTAACACTTTTAAAAAATAGCTGACGATTCACAACAGACTGAGATGTTATGATTTGCACAAGGTAATTTAAAGCAAAGTCCAGGGGACAAATTCTGACTCAATGAAAGAACGGTGACTAAATGGACTGGCCAAGACATGACAGTGTTTATTCATGACCACCTCAAAAGACTGGACCGTACTCCACACTACCCATCACAGGCATGGCTGGGCATTTTCATGTTTTCAATCAGCACAGATAAAGCGGCTTGTAAGCAAATTATTTCCATTTCTGTTACAAATCATCCTCTTTTGAAAGACCACAAAGAAATTAACAGGATACTCTCTCCAAATGTCCATCCAAAGAAAAATCTTCCTAAACTAGATTGATCATTTTCTCACAAAGTTGTCCCTACATACACATAAAAATCTAAACCTGTATATTTTGTGAGTGGCATATCAAAGGAAAATGGAAATGTTTGTTTAATGAAAAGACAGGACGGGTTGTTTAATGACACCCCAGCACACAGTTTATTTAATGGCTATTTGAAAGGATTGGATTGTTTGTTTAATGACACCCCAGCACACAGTTTATTCAATGGCTATTTGAAAGGATTGTTTGTTTAATGACACCCCAGCACACAGTTTATTCAATGGCTATTTGAAAGGAAAGGATTGTTTGTTTAATGACACCCCAGCACAGTTTATTTAATGGCTATTTGAAAGGATTGTTTGTTTAATGACACCCCAGCACCAAGTTTATTCAATGGCTATTTGAAAGGATTGGATTGTTTGTTTAATGACACCCCAGCACACATTTTATTTAATGGCTATTTGAAAGGATTGGATTGTTTGTTTAATGACACCCCAGCACACAGTTTATTTAATGGCTATTTGAAAGGATTGGATTGTTTGTTTAATGACACCCC
>JAULBS010073796.1:0-20804 GCA_032355785.1 Symmetromphalus regularis | reverse complement strand
CCTCTGTCCTGGACAGACAGCACAGGAACCTGAGTTGTGTGCCCAGGACAGCGTGCTTGAACCTTAATTGGATATAACCACGAAAATAAATACAACTACCACTACCACCAGTAACAACCAGTGCCGGATTAGCCTTAACAAGGCCGGAGACAAACGAATATATTGGGCCGGTTTTAACAAGGCCGGGGACAAACGAATATATTGGGCCGGTTTTAACAAGGCCGGAGACAAACGAATATATTGGGCCGGTTTTAACGTTATTAAAAGCAGTTATATTCAAATATTTTACTCTCTTTTTTGTTTCACTAAACATTTTGGTCAGGTCATAATCTTGGACCTCATTTGCCTCCATTATAATCCGCTAATGGAAACAACCTTAGAAAAGTTGAAGCAGATATTCTTGTGAATATTATTCATTAAAAAACAGTAAATTTCAAAATAATAATTTTAAATAAACGATTTCAATAAAATTAGCAAGACCACTATCATTTGGTTTGTGAGTTATGACGGAGTGATGGAATAAGAAATCGCTAACAACTACATGAAGTCCATATTTAACAATCACTACAATATGACGACCTCACTAATTTGCCAGCTGAAGTCAAAGGAGTAGCTGACGTAAAGGTGAAATGCCAGCTATCCGTCCGTAGTGTCCATATCCAGGCGTCTAGCTACCCGGGGGCACGGTAGCATGGGCATCCAAGTGGTTTTCGTAAAAAAACAAAAAAAAAAACCCAGAGAGAGAGACAGGCAGAGGGAGAGAGAGGGGGTGTTATTAATTAAAGATGATCCTGAGTGTCATTGAAATATGCTATATTCGCGGAGCCTCCAGACCCCTCGCCCTAATTTTGTGCTTCCTCTTCAAGTTAGGTATAGCTACGCCCCTGACATCCATATTGGTTCCGGCACGCCCCCACTCCACCTCCGGGTCCCAATTTTTAAGAGAAAGGCGCGAGCCCGACAGTAGCAGATCCAGTGTTGTGGAGGTGGGGTGGGGTGTGGGTGGGGCAGAAATCCTGTATCCGTGACTGTCTGGGGAGGTAATACAGATATGAGTGGTGGAGGATAATATATATATAGCTCGATGCTAATTGACGTGCTAGCTGCTGTAAACCTAATCAATGGCATCTGCAGTTATGAGTGGTGGAGGATAATATATATATACCTCGATGCTAATTGACGTGCTAGCTGCTGTAAACCTAATCAATGGCATCTGTGCACCTGCAAGTTACGCATAAAACTGTGAGCAATTAAACTGTTATTTTTTTCTAAAGGAATACTTCTTGGAGTGTAGATGAAATACAGGTTTGTGAATTTAATACGGATTGTTTAAAACAAGCCACGGTATGGCATTTCTCTATTTTGAAAAGTAAATTATCTCGGTAAAAATACTCTGAAGAATGTTTCGTCAGCATTACTGACATCATCTGAAGACCAGATGGAAACAACAACAACAAAATATACAATTTAGGTAAAAAGCAATTGTTCACCGATTTCAAGATGAGCTGGGGTCCATATAAAATGAAGTTAATGGGTAATTAATTAATTTTGGATTGGCTGGGATGTCGGCAGCACCTGACCATGTTTATTCATGAGATGGTAGCTGTAAGACATTAATACGATAAGGAGATTATTCTCCATAACAATGAGACTAGTTAACATCTGCAACACAGGAACGCTCACACAGCAGATCACACATTTAAATAATCAGGGTCTAGGAATTGCCAGTTTTGGGAAAAAATGTAAAGTTTGTTATATTTAACGACGCCTCTAGAGCACATTGATTTTTATCTTATCATCGGCTATTGGACGTCATGCACATAGTCATTCAGACATATGTTTTAGAGGAAACCCGCTGCCGCCACATAGGTTACTCTTTCCTATAAGCAGCAAGTGGTCTTTTATATGCCCCGTCCCACAAACAGAACAGCACATACCATGGCCTTTGATGAACCAGTTGTGGACCACTGGTTGGAACGAAAAATAGCCCAAACTGCAAATGGGTCCAGTGAGAAGGATCGATCCGATGACCAACATACCACTTACATAGTATTTTTCCAAATTATTTAGGACATTCCACAATAAATGGAATAATTCACAGCCAGGAACTTATTTATAAAATACGCTTTACTGTTAACATAAAAGTAATAGCCTATGTGTATGCCTCATGTCGACATGCATGGTACATAATTCTACATTAGTCGTTGTATTCAAGATCCGTCCTTTTATGCATTATGGTCTTAGACTAAGCATCATAATCCTACTTGCAAATCTGATAGTCTGGATCAAGTCGTTAAATAGTTTTTAAAAATGTTGAACATCAGTGGTCAGTTGGTACGGACTCTCAAGCGGAAGACTGTAGTTCACAGACCTTTGAAGTATCACGCTTTTGTCGCGAGACTCGCGGTTTTCAATAAAATCTCACTGTCTCAAGGTAAGCCGCGAAAATCTCACGGTTTCTAGAAAATCTCACGGTTTCAAGTTCAGCTTCAGTGTTCAGGTTTCCAGTGCCTCGAGGTTTAGAGGTCTGGGTTCATAACCCGTCGGAGGACAAAAACCTATATTAAGGCCTCACCCTACATTGTTACAAATAAAATGTAAACAGCCAATATGACAAAATAATAAAATGCTATTTATATATTACTAACGAATAACACTGTAAAATGACCTCAGTGTCCTTGAATTGTATAACTCCATGTAAATAACGAAGCGTGAGTCAAATCGTGAAATGTCATCTAAATGTTGACAGAAAACGTCCTAGAATAATATTATACTCCACAAAACTATTGGTGTCACTCTTTTTGTCAAACATTGCGGAGTTGTGGATGACAATAAAAAATATTAACTGTATGGGATCACACTGTGAACGATGTAGTGAATCTGCATAACCAAATTACTACTGTTCAAACATGTTGAAGCAGGAGCATGTAAATATCATAAAATTGATAAAACGAAAAAAAAAGGTCCTCAGAATGTACAAAACGTAAGCAACTACCTCTCTTCATCTTCATAATTTATGTATACCAAATTCGTCATTAAATTATACCAAAGTATACACATGCATTTAACAACAGCAGTCGTGAGAAACTATGGATCGGTTTTAGGGTTATTCTCTACAATTGTTGATTATATTTATTTTCATGCTTATATCCAATTAAGGTTCTAACACGCTGCATTGGGCACATAGTTCAGATTCCTGTGCTGTCGGTCCAGGACAGAAGTTAGTGTTAGTAGGTTAGACGAAACTCGCTGCCGCTAAACTAATGCGGCTACTCTTATCGATAAGAAGCACGGATCTTTTGCATGCATTATCCCAGACAGGATAACACATACCACGGCCTTTGATTAACTAGTTGTGGAGCACTGGTCGATGTAAGTGGTATACAGCTACCCACTGAGACTTGCGAAGCACTCACTCTGGGCTGGAGCCGATACTGAAATTTAAAATCCCATGCCTCGACTGAGAGTTGATCCCAGTACCTACCAGCCGTGAGTCCACTGCGCCATCGGTGCCATTAATTTCTTCACTTGACTATACGTATTTTTATAAGTGACTTTTCAATCACTGCACCGAATATACAGCCAACCTTGATCTGAGGTGTGGTTCTCAATGACCTGGATACCACACTGTAGACCTATACAAAATCCAAGGTTATCCTATGTATAGCCATAGCCCAAAATAACAATAATACCCAGCGAACAAACAATATAGTGGGTGTCCTTGTACAAACATTCGTGTCCTTCTGTCGTCTTTTGGCGTTATCCGTACCACTGCACTTGGACGTGGTGAAAATAATATGTATCTGTAAACTTTCTGTACTTAGCCTGATGACGCGTTTAGCTTATGTACCTCTTGATAGACGAATTTTATCAGTCGTGGCGACCGTAATTTAATCAGATTATAATCGATTTTCTTGACGTCACTTACAAATATAATACCTCTTCAGAACGGAATTGGTTCAGATCGTGATACCTTTAACAGGAGTTCAACAGGTTATTCTGACGTCATGATGGACGTACGTCTTGATTAGTGTGACGTCTGAAGTTGTCCAAGAGATAAAGCACCTTTACTGACGCATCTAGGGCTAACATGTCTGAAGATGTTTTCTTATTCAGAATGTTATGCAGAATCTGAAAATCCGTTTTTAGCCGGAGCTTCCGCATATTGGGTGAAATGTTGAATTATTTTGTTGGCTAATAGACAATTATTATTTAATTATAATATAATTTTTATTTTTAGAAATCATTAAACATGTAGATAGATTCCACAATACAGGTATCAGTTAGGCCAAAATGTACTAACATACAACATAAATAAAATTGTTACCATGGTTATATGAGCAACGTTCAATAAAACTATGGAATCGACCAGTTTTACATTACCATAACTTACTATGCATTAATAGTTGTAAAATTTTAAGCAGTTTTATTTATTTATAAATATAGTTCTACTATTTACAAAGAAATATATTTTAAAAGGTGCTATTAGAAAAAATATGTTTAATATTTTAATACTCAAATGGTAACCATTTCCATTTTTGACTAAAGAAGCAGAAGTAGAAGAAGAAGATGATGATAATGATGATGATGATGATGATGATGAAGATGATGATGATAATGATAATGATGAAGGTGATGATGAGGAGGAGGATGATGATGATGAAGACAAATTAGGAAATGTTCAGAAAATTGTTAATACCTAATCTGGAAATGGTTACATACTGTGTGCGATGCTGTTTGAAGGATTAACATAGCGGTTCTGTGGGTATTTATAGTAGCTTCTTCTGACAACTCGAGAACTCCAACTTTACTTCGTGAAAGGAATTACTAATAGCATACTGCTATAGTAGCTTCTTCTGACAACTCGAGAACTCCAACTTTACTTCGTGAAAGGAATTACTAATAGCATACTGCTACACGGGAAGGTTTTACACAATCTGAACTTCTGATAACATATACATCCATTCATACGTAATATCTCCAAATATCTAACAGAAGAGTCAGCGTGTCCAAATTGCGTTGTTTCTTGGTGAACTAAGACAAAACTTTTCGTATCTAGCCTCGCTTCTGTGTACCCAGTTTATCAGTGATGTATAATGAGGGGGTTGAAAGTAAGTATTAAATTCTAAGAGCAGACATGTACGACACAGATATAATTCTTAGAAACAACCTTAAGACCATCTAGACATTCCTTTGAACCGCGCTTGTCTACTGAAAGAGTTCAATTCAATATTTTATTAATATCTCACCTTTTAAAATACAACAAAATTACAAATATATACAAGTCTAGTAATAATAATACATACAAGTATTTTAAAAGCAACTCAATATAGAGTTATGGAGGACGGACATGAAGTGAACTAAAATATATAAAAAACATTCCTAACAAATAAATACATTGAGTACCCATGACGTACCCATAACGATCATGAACCGTATTAGAACATGTGCAAGTAAAATTAATGGGCATAAAAATAAAATGAATGTATATTATTCATTTACAAAACACTGGAGGATTTAGGTGTGTGCAACTAACTGTTAGCAGTTTTATTATTATGTTTTCAACAATACTAGTTTTTGTGAATAATCGGGCTGCACTCTCTTTCTTCTCACGCTCGTAAAACCTCAATCCATAACCTTCATGAACCGTATTAGAGCATGTGCACGTAAAATTAATGGGAATAAAAATAAAATGAATTTGTATTATGCATTTTCAAGACACTGGAGGATTTAGGTGTGTGCAACTAACTATCAACAGTTTTATTATTATGTTTTCAACAATACTAGTTTTTGTGAATAATCGGGCTGCACTCTCTTTCTTCTCACTCTCGTAAAACCACAATCCATAACCTTCGTGGTGCATCAGGGCTAACAGCCAAGGTGGATGAAACGATAGGGGGTACGTCAAACCATCAAAGTGTTCATTCAAACGAAAGGAATGTGTGTTTAATGACACCTCAGTACATTGCAAACTCACGGTATTTACTACATATGGTCTTAAGAGGAAACCCGCTGCCGTCACATAAATTACTCTTTGCGATTAGCAGTAAGGGGTCTTTTATGTAAGTTTTTCAGACATGGCAACACATTGCTCCCATTTGGTGATGGTCCATGGGAGCATTCATATCTCAGCAGATAACTTTAGTATATGTTAATTAACCATATATTGTGTACATGTCCGACCACAACATTGTTTTTAATATAACAATCTCTTTTCTGCTAAACACGTTTATTCATGAAATCATTGTTTGTTTAACGATATTTCTAGTACTTCTGATAATTGTGGACTATTTCATTTAGGAGTCAAACGCATGATATTTGTCACTCATCGTTCGTAGAAAAACCCCGCTAACTCCACATATGCTACTTTTTTTCGATTGGCAAGGGGTCTTATCGTACGGACATTCCAACAGACAGTACGGCACATTCATGCCCTTTTTGTTTACTCCGATCGTGTACCATTTGTTATAGTAGGAAATGGTCCATTGGGTACACTCAAGAGAATCGATCCGAGGACCCTACACGTTTAGATGTGTTTGCCGTTCTGCACTGCAAACTTGTTTGTATGAGAGTTCACTCATGTGGACACTATGAGAAATTTATGTTTAGAAGTATAACAAGATTATTTCTGCGTACGTGACATTTTTATGCACCGCTGCATACACATGTGCATAGACATACATTTTTTTATATTTATAAACTTCCGATTTAACACCTGCTCTTGTTTTCGCTGTTTTCAAATCTCTGGGGGGTACGTATTGTATTGTTGGCTAGATGTGTATGATCTTATTGGCTTTTCTCCGTGTATACTGAAGCGAGAGACATTTTGCAAAAGGCAATGATAATACCTTTAGTCTGTTCATTCATCTATTCACGTGTTGCCAAACAGATTTTGCATAAAAAGGCAATATGATCGAAACTGCTCGAAGTCAAAAAAAATTCTAAGTGCGTCTTATAAAACTAAATGATATTGGAAAGGCTCTGTTACAAACACACCCGTGCAAAGCTAGTAATAGCCCCGGGTCAATTGGGAAATGTCGGCACCCATTTAAGAGTACTCCTTAAGTATTTTTATATGAGCTAAATGCCAGAGGGGAGTCAGCTCCTCAAAATAGTAGGTCCATGCCAAATGGCTCTCCTGATTCCCCCCTCCTGTCTGGGCCTGGTTAATTTTTTTTATAATTTAACACACACCTACCCTCCTTTTCCACCACCACTAAAATTGATAATTTTGTTGAATTATTCTTTTAATAATGAGTTAATAAGTGTTCAAAGATCGAGGGTGGTATACCAATACATAATGTGTGTGATTTAAGTTTGAAAAACAGATGATCCTCAGCTGTAATGAATTTGGTATGGTTGTGTTGTAGGACGAAAGGAAAGGGTTAATTGTGGAGGGAGATGTAATTCAAGTGGTGGCGCGTCCGACTGTGAATCGCTCGGTCGTCCTTCTCAGTAGACCCATTTGCAGTTTTCAACCAGTAATACACAACTGGTTAATCAAAGGACAAGGTATGTGCTGTCATGTAGGTGGAAAAGTGCATATAAAAGACCTCTTGCTACTTATCGGGAAGAGTAGCCTATGTGGCAGAAGCAGGTTTCCTCTAAAGAAATATGTCACAATGTCCATGTGTTTGACGCCCAATAGCCGATGATAAGATAAAAAATCAATGTGCTCTAGAGTGTCCTTAAATAAAACAAACTTTTTTTTTGGATTATTTGTTTAATGAGATCGGCCTCGGTGGTACAGTGGTTAAGCTGTCTGTCTCAAGGCTGGTAGGTGCTGGGATCAAATCTCGATAACTACTCCAACCCCGAGCCAGTGCTCTACAATGGCTCAATAGGTAGGTGTAAGCCACTTCCACCGACCAGTGATCCACAACTGGTTTATCAAAGGCCGTGGTATGTGCAGTCCTGTCTGTGAGAAACGGATATAAAAGATCCCTTCCTGCTAATCGGAAAGAATAGCCTATGTGGCGGGAGAGGGTTTCCTATAAAGACCACCAGTCACATAATATACCCAGACACCCAATAGCCGCTGAATAAACAATGTGCTGGGCTGTCGTTAAACATGCCTTTCCTTTGTTTAATGACACCCACAGATATTGTTTACGTAGCACCTACCAAGTAACATATGCCAATATTTTATTTTTATTTATTTATTTTTAATTCTTCTTCTTCTTCTTCTCCTCAAACCCCTTACCATCTTTATAAATCCAGCCTTATTAATTGAACCCATTATACTCTTCATAATAATATGCATTTACTAACAGTTGATCCATCACTTAATTATGTATTTGCATATGAGTGTGTGTTTTTATAATAATGCATATCATTTTCACTCATAGCTTTATAGAGTATTTTGTTTGTTGAATTATGTATATATCTACAGTGTTTCAAGACTTATTCTGATCTCGCTTATTGGATTTGTTGCGTGTTCCTGGCAGACGACCTTTCTTACGTCAGCAGACGCCGAGTATAGACGTACGTACTTTAATATATTGCATTACCTGCACAGCTCATTGACCCATTCTTAATCTGATCAGTGCAAGATATAGATTACAACTTACGTTCAGCATGGGCTAGCTATTTCACTGGTTCCAAATGTTGTCATTTTGTTTAACATGAAGCGCAAAGACTAGTTTAGCAATCGCCCGTTATTTGGTGATGACTATAATGTAGGTTTATCAACACCCGTTTTATAATTAATTATCTAATGATCTCTAGCGTAGCGTTGTTTAGCTTTTTACCCCCACAATACTGATATTTATTATCCACATGGTTCAAGTTTCCAGGGTCTGGGTTTGCCTCGGCGTTTTTTCCCTATCTCGCTACGCCCTAGATGATCGTGTTGTCTTTTGTATTACTGAGTATGGCTAATTCGTGTATAGTTGAAACTTGATAAAATATACCGTTCAAAATAAGAAAGAAATATTTTAATTAAAATTTATTATATTTAGATATAAATAAATATTAAACGCATACTCCCACGGACCCTTGACCTAATTAATTTCCAAACAAAGAATTAATTTTAAATATAAACAATTGATTTGTCCATAGAAATAATTCATTCAACTACTTACATAACAACCGCATCTCGCTTATTATCGATATTTAAAAAATAATAATGAATTATTCTCATGGACAAATGAATCGAAAAATAAATAAGGTTGTTATTTTTTCATTGAAGGCGTGACATATATATTTCGAGTCACGTGACAGGTATCCCCCCGTTAGCTGTTATTTTAAAACTTCTGAATATTTGTGTAGCTGCAAAACCATTTCGTACCAATTTATTTTGATGGAGGAGTTTAGATCTTGAAATTAGAACATTTTAAATGTGAAAAAAATCGGTTGACTCGACATGGAATTCCCTTTACCATGATTCAGTTAAAATGTCTTGCGTGATATGAAAACGAGATCTAGTATAACAAATGCATGTAAGTTTCAATAGTAATCAATATTAAATTTTGTGGGACTATGCCTTTAAAAGAAACCTATTTACGCATAAAACGTGTGACACCATCGGTCAATGAAAACGGCGACGTCAACGGCCTTAAAGACATTTGGCATATTTAAGCACTGCACTACTGAAATGCGACAGGATATCCTCTAATTTTCATTGGATGTTTCATCCAGGGCAAGCAACAAATGGTCCATGCATGTTTTGAGAACCGTGGTGGTTTTAAATCTGTTTTAAATGGTAGTTCACACTGTACCTTGACTAAGGTTTATTCCGGTTATTCCCGGTCTATATACCGAGATGAACGGGGGCTATCTCTCAACATTTTGGCACGAAAACAGTGGGCCACGGCGTTACTACGGTGCTGGTACGGTAAGCCTAAAGTAAAGTTTGTTTTATTTAACGACGCCTCTAGAGCACAATGATTTTTATTTCATCATCGGCTATTGGACGTCAATCATATGGTCATTTTGACATATGTCCTTAGAGGAAACCCGCTGCGGCCACATTGGCTACTCTTTTCGATAAGCAGAAAGGGATCTTTTATATGCACTTTCCCACAGATAGGACAGCACATACCACGGCCTTTGATGAACCAGTTGTGGGTACGGTAAGCCATGGAATATCAAGTTCACCACGTTGAATGCCGGTACTATAACAGTTTTACTAAGGTGTAACTACGGATCATCACGTGTTGACCAAGGCCCATCCAGGTACCACTAAGGTATCACCATGGTTTATCAAGGTTATGCTATGGTCCACCAATATGGTACTAGGGTCGTCCCCGGTGGTGCTACAATCTCACTACGGATGTCGGATGGTCCCGGTAACATGAACAGTTCAAAACTACCGGGGCGACCTACGGTTCATTACGGTACATCCCGGATCACCCCAGCTTGACTACGGACTCGCTTGCTACGATTCCCTAGGGTTGTCCAAGGTTGTCTCCGGTTTTTGAGACCGGGATAAACCTGGCCCACAAACCGCCACCGTGTGAGCTACCCTTTATTAATGAACGCACGAAAATAAGTACAACCTACCAACCATACAACATCCCCGTATGAGGAGTGTAGGAGAGGGGAAATTAGTCTCCTTAAAACGTTATGGATTTATCGTTTTCAGAAATTACCTGGTATACTTTCTTTTCACCTTCAGTATATATTTCAATCGGTATGGAAACACATCTGTTCCAAAATAACAGTTTGTAGTGGGAACTACCCGGTTTAAGCACCATTAACTTCGAAAATTACAAATTCAAGTAGACACGTTACCAGAATAAATAAGAATCTACTGAATATATTAAGTTATTCACATAAATTATGTAACCAATGTCTACATACGGTTTTGAAACATCATACCTATTCTACATTCAGGATTTGAGCGAACTTTAGCTAAAGAGAGCTAAATGATGAACAATGCGAATGTGGGCAATCATTAATTGGCTTGAAACCTCATTGAAAACCTATGATCTTTCATGGATGTCCTTGTCTGAATATCTGTCCAGCGTTCATATCTATAAGCGCGGACGCGGGATTCCTGAAAGGGGGGGGGTGCAGGTCCAAATGTGATGGGTGAACAGGACTGGCGAAAAAATTGTTAATTTTCACGTCCTTCCACTCGGAAAATATATATAAAATGATTTAATAAATAGAAGAAAAGGAGTGTTCGGACCCCCTGGACCTCCCTATGGATCCGCTACTTATTTACATCTAACGGTCAATTGTGTTGTGTAGCTTAAAGCCTTAAACCCTGAATGTGTTGTATTTTGACCGATGTATTTTGTTCTGGATTATGTTTGCTTATACACCTTCCTCTGTACACAGCAAACACATCCACATATGTTTAACGTACGTTCATGAACGTAATTTTTTCATGTGAATAGGTGGACGTATGTTTAACGTACGTTTAAAAAAATGTACGTTAAACATAATTATGATAAAAGTGTTTTTCATATAAATCTTAAACATACTTTAATGACATACACAATAACATGGAAAGGGCTTCTTTGAATATTTATAAGTTTCACTGTTGCTATGGATACCATCTTGGTTGCTAAGGAAGGTATATTTAATTTGAATGTTTAAATATCCATTACACATTTCTGAATCAAGTACACCTAAAAATCCTACAAAGGCCACTTTTCTAATTATTTTAGTCAAATGTTTTATCACTGTTAAGAACATTTGCTAAGATTTAGTTAATAAGAACACCTTGTTGATTACTAGGGAAAGAAACACCATAAATACTCATATATGTTAAACGTACGTTAAACATGCGTTCTGTTAAACGAAGTTACAAAAAACGTAAGTAAAACTTATGTTTTCAAACATGTTTAAAATAAGGTATGTTCAACATATGTTTTTAAACATGTTTAACATATGTGAAACATATGTCACCAATTCACATGTGAAACATATGTGGCTATTTTTGCTGTGTAGTTATATTTAGACAAGTCCTCCTGTAAATAACCTTGTTGCTTATGTATGTTTATTTAATACTGTATTGTCCTCATATGTCATTGCTGACCGGCTTGAGAGAAATAAAGTGTTGTGTTCTATTCTGTTAAACAACCACTCATTTACTTTCCAAAACTGCCAATTGTGTGTTCGGAGGAACTCTATTATACTTGTATCAATAAGCGTTGATCTGGTTCTTTTTCAAGTTATATTTGATGACTGTGCACCTTACTATGCCGAACACGTGCGTAACAAAGACATGACTGAAATATAGCATACAGCAGTTTTAACACAATGTGAACAGTGGCTGCCATGAATAATATGCGCCTTTCTTTGATTCTCAGTTGCCAACTTTCTGAATGTCCTAAGCACCTGTCTATGACGCAGTTTTGTCAGATAACAAAACAAAATTATAAATATATGTAACATGGAATGATCTATTGCATAATCATGTTTATCTTTTAAATGAGAGGTACGGTATTAAATTTGAATCAGGAAATGGTGACGGAAGTTATAATTACGTCGACTTTTTTACGTTATTCAAAAGATGACGAAAACGAATTATATTTTGAAAGTGTTACACGCCCACAGTGTCGATGGAAGAAACTTTTCAGTTTATGAAAAGGGTGTTTTGTAATTTGTAAAAGATGTTAAATAAGTTTTTTACACTCATTTCCAAAGACGGACAGTGTAATAGCCATGCTTTTTTTCTTTCTTCTTCTAATGTCTGTATCCGCCCCCTTTTTCAGTTAACAATTGAACTCCATTGCTAAATAACTGCTTTTACGTAGCTGTACCCTGGAGGGATCTAACACGTCACAGTGGATTCATACCTTCAGGATTAAGTACCAGTGTACGAAAGTGAACCCGTGGGCATGTGTTTAAGACACTGAAATTAAGAAGGTCGTTGCTCCTTGCTTTTTTAACCAGTAATGGATACAGGGGGTTAGGGAGATTAACCCCCTATGTTTTTTTCTAAAGTTTAATTAACGGTAATTTTCTTTTTCTGTTTACACAGGTGTGATTTGCCTCATACATTAAAATCAATACGGTTTTTCTTTCTTTATTTTTTATTATATTTAATTCTTTTATTTAATAATAATTTTTAAATATCCATAACAGATTAACTTATCATTATATGTAAGTCGGAAGTTGGAGTTTCTGTAATAATATATAACAACAATGTGAACATGTTTGTTTTACACGCATGTCACTTCGGATATGTCTGTGAGGCCGTGTCAAAAGTTAAAGGTTTCATTTATTATCGTGCAATTGACAAGTGACACGACGTTATACGCCTTAAATTGCTAACTTTCAGACTATACTTCGCGGGCGCTACGAAGCGGTTGCACTGTTTCCATACGTTCTTAACTTAAAGCGCAAAAACTAGTCTTGCGAGCGTCTGGCACTTAGTTCTAAATGTAAACATATCATGACAAGCTATGAAATATATACTCATCAAAATTAATTAAAGGCTAGTAGACGTGCTGAGTTGTTTTTTGTTGTTTGTTGTTTGTTTTTGGATTTATTTTTTTATTTTTTTATTTTTTGGTGTCTTTTTGTTTTTGCCAGCGTTGTATTATTGTATACATTTTGATCACTGATGACTTCTAAACATTGTTTGAGACATAACAGACACAGAAACTGTGCAAATGGTTGTGAATTTTTCTTTCTTTCTTTAATTCTTTCTATCATTCATTTATTCTTTCTTTCTTTCTTAAGCATTATGAAAAATTTACAAGAATACACTTTCTAGATATGATTCTAAACGAAAGGAATACCACGTTCATGGCCTAATGAGCCGGGGGAGGTGGTGGACAACACTAATAAATTCTTCACAGATATTGGTTTTATTTCGCTTAATAAAAATATTTTCAAATTCGGTGGTTCCCCACTTTCAAATGCACTTCGTAGATCCTGATGTTGAAGCGCACTGACAAATGCACTTCGTAGATCCTGGTGTTGAAGCGCACTTCAACACATTGTTTTATTAAGTATCAGGTCAGTCTGATTCAGGAATTTTAGAAGGAGATATTTAATATTATAGGTGGATCAAAAGTTAGTTACGACTAAATTATAAGGGAAAAATATAAAAGTGGTGTTGAAGGGGATGATCCCAAGATTCATTGGATCCGCCAGGATTTATTACTAACGACAAAACAATCTTTTTTAAAATTTATTTTGTTTTTGTTTAATAGAGCAGTTACAGGACATTATTTTAAAATAATATCCAACGTCCATTAAATGTACCTGCTTTGGGCCCAGTAAAATTGGGAATTTCATCAGAAAACAGAATATTACAAATTGGCCACACCGGCTACTCTTTCCGACTAGCATTAAAATATGTTTTTTTACAGACCAGAGAGCACGTACCACGTTGTAACAGCATTGGATAAACAGGCTGTTGACTACTCGGGTGCAGGATTTCTGAAAGGGGGGGGTCCTATGTGATGGGTGAATAGGAATGGAGGAAAATGGTTAATTTTCACGTCCTTCCATCATTTGTCCACTCGGAAAATATATATTAATTTTTTTGTTCTTTTCTAGAAAATGGGTGTCCAGCCCCCTGGACCTCCCCCTTTGGATCCGCTACTGCTACTGGTCGTAGTTTGCGCATTCTCTTTTCTATAAGCCGTACACGTGCACCCGCCTTGGGCCATACTGCAACTGAAGTGGATTGCATTACATAGCCTTGTTTGCATTTCTCGCGGTATGTTTACTTACGACTTCGTCACACCATGTCGTTAAAGTACTGGTGAACTCTAAAATGGGACTGCTTTAATAGTTGTAAAAATTTAATCTCAAGCCTGCCTCGGTGGTACAGTGGTTACGCTATCGGTTTTTCGGCTGGTGGGTACCAGTAGCGGTTCCAGAGGGGGTATCCAGGGGGTCCTGAACCTCTTTTTCTCGAATTTTAAAGTAAAGTTTGTTTTTATTTAACGACGCCTCTAGAGCACATTGATTTTTAACTTATCATCGGCTATTGGATGTCAATCACATGGTCATTCTTACATAAGTATTTAGTGGAAACCCGCAGCCGCTACATAAGCTAGTCTTTTCCGATAAGCAGCAAGGGGTATTTTATATGCACCGTCCCACAGACAAGACAGCACATACCACGGCCTTTGATGAACCAGTTGTGGATCACTGGTTATAACGGAAAATAGCCCATACTGCAAATGGGTCCACTGATGATCGATCTGACGACCAACCGGTTCACAGGCAGACACGATACCGCTTGAGCAAAATAATGCTTATTTCATGAAGTGTCAACACATTTGTTGCAGAGGTTTATGATGATTTTAAATAATTTGAGTATTTCACTTTGGCCTTAATTTGAGTATAGTGAATATCTCTGTTACTTATTAATTCTTGATAAATTCTTGATTAAGTTTAACAATTAAGTATTTTATGTAACCCTCTAATTCGTTTATTTTACGATTCATCTGAAAACTTGAACCAAAAACCTCACTTAAATAAAAGAATAAGACACTTTAATTGTACGTGATTGACACTTCATAGTAGTGTCTTACTACATTTTAATTCAACCTCTTCTGTAAAATGCTACATATTTACAGAAACGCTTAACATCAAACATTATTTCAGCGCAAACGCCAAGAAAGGATTTTAACGATTATAACTGGCACGACACTGTATGTTCAACTTCCACTTCCAATTTCTTTTTCTTTTTACTTTTATTCATCTTATTCTTTTTCTTCTCCTCCTCCTTCTCCTCCTCTTCCTCCTCCTTCTCCTCCTCCTCCTCCCCCTCCTTCTACACTTTCTCTTCCTCCTCTTCCTCCTTCTCCTCATCGTCTTCCTCTTCCTCCTCCTCCTTTATCGTTTTGCCTGGATTCAGAAAGGGACAGACATATAGCAGTTACTAAGTTTCGTAATCTGGAATTAAATGATCTTCTGTAAGCCTCGGTGGTCCAGTGGTAGAAAGTCGGACTCTCAATCTGATGACAGTGGTTCAAAACCCGCTGGAAGCTGGCTCACACTTAACTACGTGTCAAAATAACCAAATGTTTGACGTCCAATAGCCGATAATTAATTAATCAATGTGATCTAGTTAAACAAAAATAAATAAACAAATAAATGATATGTTTGAAAGTTTCAGGCGATAGAATATAACGTGGGTTAAAGACACAGTCATTAAACATCGGCTATTGGGTGTGACGAAGGAGTAAAGGAAAATTCCAAGGAACTCTCCTTTACTCTTTCGTCACCCCGGATAGCCGATGTTAACTTTTGTGCTGGGGAGGGGGGGGGGGAGGGTCGTTAAATAAATTTAAATAAATTACTCTTTAGTCTAAAAGCCATACTGAGCTTCAACAAACGGTATGATTGATGATCAATGCTCGTCTCGAGGTGTAGTAAAGAAGCTAAAGAAAAGACCAAGCTACTATGCATATTATCAAGATCAGAAACATACTTTATGTACGGAGATTGATATGCTCAGCAAAATATTATAACATGATACACTTTTTATTAAAGTATCGAATTACAATATACATACAATTATATAATGTATAATTTAATATGCGTCGTCATCTTGTCCACCTCCCTTTCCAGTTTTAAAAATCTTTAATACAACTTTGGAATCCTCTTTCTAATTTTGTCCATCTCTCTTTCCAGTTTAAAAACTCTTTAATATAACTTTGGAATCCTCTTTCTAATTTTGTCCATCTCTCTTTCCAGTTTTAAAAATATTTAATACAACTTTGGAATCCTATTTCTAATTTTGTCCATCTCTCTTTCCAGTTTTAAAAATATTTAATACAACTTTGGAATCCTCTTTCTAATTGTGTCCATTACCCTTTCCAGTTTTAAAACTCTTTAATATAACTTTGGAATCCTCTTTCTAATTTTGTCCATCTCCCTTTCCAGTTTTAAAACTCTTTAATATAACTTTTGAATCCTCTTTCTAATTTTGTCCATCTCCCTTTCCAGTTTTAAAACTCTTTAATATAACTTTTGAAACCTCTAATTTTGTCCATCTCCCTTCCCAGTTTAAAAACTTTAATATAACTTTGGAATTCTCTTTCTAATTTTGTTCATCTCCTTTTTCAGTTTAAAAACTCTTAAATATAACTTTGAAATCTTTTTTCTAATTTTGTTCATCTCCCTTTCCAGTTTAAAAACTAATATAACTTTGGGAACCTCTTTCTAAATCGATAGCTTCTCGTGTCGAGTGGTAGGACATTATCAAGCTAAAGACAGTGGTTTAAAACCCGTCGGAAACTGGCTCACATCTGACTACGTGTCAAAATTTCCAAATGTTTGACATCTAATAGCCGATGATTAATAGATGAATGTGCTCAAGTGGTGTGGTTAAACAAACAAAACTCTTCTCAAAATGTCTGTGTCGTCTGATAGAATATAATTACGTTTCTATTTAACGATAAGAAACGGTGGCGTGTTTAGATATGCGCTAATAATTCTAGCTACCCGGTAGATCGCATAGCAAGTTTTACGTCACGGTATAACAGTACATTTCAGTACATGTGTACTTAGGTTATTTGAAGATTCGAGTGCTTTGTACAGCCAAACATTTTTTAAATTCTATAAACAGTGTTTCAAGCAGGACCATAAACGTATTCAAACGTGTCACTTAGTAATTATTTAAGCGAGACCATAAAAGTATTCAACCTTGTGAATTTTTTTTTCTAAAAACATTTAAAAGCTGGTGGGCTAATTTCCCCATCTCAACCAGTGACTCACGATTGGTCGGTCTTGTCTATGAAAAGTGATATGTGATGTCTTGTCTGAGAAAAGTGATATGTGATGTCTTGTCTGTAAAAATTGATATGTGATGTCTTGTCTGTGAAAAGTGTTGTGTGATGTCTTGTCTATGAAAAGTGATGTGTGATGTCTTGTCTGTGAAAAGTGATATGTGATGTCTTGTCTGTAAAAATTGATATGTGATGTCTTGTCTGTGAAAAGTGATGTGTGATGTTTTGTTTGTGAAAATTGGTGTGTGATGTCTTGTCTATGAAAATTGATGTGTGATGTCTTGTCTGTGAAAATTGATGTGTGATGTCTTGTCTATGAAAATTGATATGTGATGTCTTGTCTGTGAAAAGTGATGTGTGATGTCTTGTCTATGAAAAGTGATTTGTGATGTTTTGTCTGTAAAAATTGATATGTGATGTCTTGTCTGTGAAAAGTGATATGTGATGTCTTGTCTGTGAAAATTGATGTGTGATGTCTTGTCTATGAAAATTGATGTGTGGTGTCTTGTCTGTAAAAATTGATATGTGATGTCTTGTCTGTGAAAAGTGATGTGTGATGTCTTGTCTATGAAAAGTGACGTGTGGTGTTTTGTCTGTAAAAAGTGATTTGTGATGTCTTGTCTGTAAAAATTGATATGTGATGTCTTGTCTGTGAAAAGTGATTTGTGATGTCTTGTCCGTGAAAAGTGATTTGTGATGTCTTGTCCGTGAAAAGTGATAAGTGATGTCTTGTCTATGAAAACTGATGTGTAATGTCTTATCTGTGAAAAGTGATATGTGATGTCTTGTCTGTGAACAGTGATATGTGATGTGTTGTCTGTGAAAAGTGATAAGTGATGTCTTGTCCGTGAAAAGTAATAAGTGATGTGTTGTCTGTGAAAAGTGATGTGTGATGTCTTGTCTGTGAAAAGTGATAAGTGATGTGTTGTCTGTGAAAAGTGATAAATGATGTCTTGTCCGTGAAAAGTGATGTGTTGTCTGTGAAAAGTGATAAGTGATGTCTGTGAAAAGTGATAAGTGATGTGTTGTCTGTGAAAAGTGATTTGTTATGTCTTGTCCGTGAAAAGTGATGTGATGTGTTGTCTGTGAAAAGTGATATGTGATGTATTGTCTGTGAAAATTGATGTGTGATGTCTTGTCTGTGAACAGTGATGTGTGATGTGTTGTCTGTGAAAAGTGATAAGTGATGTCTTGTCCGTGCAAAGTGATAAGTGATGTGTTGTCTGTGAAAAGTGATGTGACATGTGGTCTGTGAAAAGTGATAAGTGATGTGTTGTCTGTGTAAATGTCATGTAAAAGAAAATGAATACCTAACTGCTAATTGAAAAATGTAGCAGGTTTCGTCTAGAGCGTACGCAGAATTACCAAATGTCTAACATTCAGCAGCCTATGATTAATAAATCAATATGCTCTTGTGGTTTCGTTAAACAAAACAAAATCTTTTCTTTTTTTTTAATTTTAATTTTATATATTATTATTATTATTATGTTGGATTTTTTTTTTATATATCCCGGCATAAAACTTTGTTTCATTGTTATTTTCTTGTTAGCGCAGTATATTTGGAAAAGTAACTAGATCGGATAACAGCTGCTTAAATAATCCCATAAATATGTTCCTTATGCATCGTTGAATTATTCACTGGCAAATTCTGATGTCCAGAAATGGGAGCAGTACCCCCACCCTCAATATTATTTCACCAATAAAAAAGTCTGGTTCTTGAGTTTTTCAGCAATGTGGTTAAGATCGCTAAACTGAAAAAATAACAGTGTATTATGTCACTAAATTACTGGTTTACGATATCGGGTTTCATATGACACCTCAATTCATGTGCATGGTGATCAAAGCAAAGATATTGAAGAACAAACCGTAATTAGCATAACTGGACAGAAAAAGACACAAATGTAGTTCATGGGAATCGTGGTGATACAGTAGTGTTAACCCAATCATAACCGATTTTAACAGTGCACCCGAACTGGAGATAACTGAATCATTATTGTTAAAGTGATTTGCCGTAGTTATAAAATATTGCAACCGTTAAAGGTATTAAACTAATATTATCTTCCATATAATCCGATTGATAATAGTTCTCAATGGTTATGGTTAGATAAGCATGAATCTGAGACTACTACTTGTTGTATAATTTAGAACTACAGTGAAACCACTGGAGATAACTGAAGCATGACTTTTAAAGTGACTTGCCGTTGTTATAAAACACTGCAACCGTTAAAGGTATTAAAACACTATTGGCTTTCATACAATCCGGTAGAAAATTGTTCTCACTGGTTATGGTGAGTTAAGTGTGAATTTGAGACTACTACTTGTTGTGTAATTTAGAGCTGCGAACATTCCTCTTAAAATTAGTTTTTTGTTAATGACTAAAAACCACCTGTAGCATAAGTTTATGTGTTCATACGCGAATGGTGACTTTTTTTTTTAACGACGCCACTCCTCTAGAGCACATTGGTCTATCGGCTAATGGATGCCAAACATTTGGTTATTTTTTTAATGTGGGCCAGATTTCAACGGATTTTAACCACTGTCATCAGTTCTACCGCTGGACCACTATTGCTCATTCAAATAGTGGCAAAGACGAAAACTTACAATTTTATAGGTGATGGTTTTGCACGGTCATAACAAAACATTTTAGTTGTCAACCCATAATGATGTTCAGCATGCTAAATCTTTATAAAAAATTGTTATCCAAAAATGCCCCTTTTGTCTTGCTTGGTATTTTTGTAGTATGTTTAATTACATTCAAACTTTTATTATTTAAATACCGACTATTATCAATGGTGGTGTGCAACCTAGATTTATAATATAGTCCAATAGTTTATCATTTTTAGTAACAGAACATACAATAATAACCTAATTCCTAAACATTAGACAAGTGGAGCTAGATGCTCAACAGTGTCACAATAAACACTAGTTTGATGTGCAGAATGCCAAAGCCTTCCAGAGAGGGGTCCAACGTGACTGCGCCTTTTTTTTTTCTTTTTTTTTTTTTACTTTTTCCGAGTGGAAAGACTTGGAAATTAACGATGTATGAATGCATGTATTTATGTATGTATTTATGTATGTATGTATGTATGTATGTATGTATGTATTTATGTATGTATTTATGTATGTATGTATGTATGTATGTATGTATGT